>KV011191.1:690590-703756 GCA_001598015.1 Dorcoceras hygrometricum | reverse complement strand
TTTTTCGTGGAGAAGATGAAGTCTGCGTCGCTGCTGAATTTGCGTCGCTGCTGAATTTGCGTCGCTGCTGGTTTGCGTCTGAATTGAATTTGCGTCGCTGCTGGCTTCTTTTCAAGCTCAACGACTGATCTTTAGCATTAAGTCAAAACGTTGTCGTGCCAACTTAGCGACACCGAAAACGTTGTCGTCTCAACTTACTCAAGCGACACCGTTTTGATATCGTTGTAAAGCACCTGCTGGTTATCTTTAAGTAATACGCCTGCTGAAATCTTGCAACAGCTGATTCAATATAACTGTGACTACCTGCTGGTTTGATCATCGCACAAGCCATCTGCTGAGTCTTTAGCGCGAAGGCAAAACGCTGTCGTATCGACTTATTCAAACGACATCGTTTTTCTATTGCTAACTTCAAGTACCAACTGCTGAATTAGCGATCAGCAGGCCCCGTGCTAATTTCTCACAAAAATCCCTCGCTGCTGGTTCCAAACGAAACACTCAAACGCAGCGTTTCAACTTAATGAAACGACGTCGCTTCACTTCTACGATTGGTTTCCCAAACCAGCAGCTGGTCACTCTAAACTCACGCATCTGCTGATCCAGCAGTCAACCACTCAAAAACGTTGACCAACACGTGTCGCTCTCTCGATCACTCTCGCGCTAAAAGCCACGCCCGCCAGCAGCAACATCTAAGGTCGGGACGCGCAACTGCTGGTTCCACGAAACGACGACGTTTCACTCTCGCGCCATCAGCTGCTGAATTTCGACCACCTGCTGATTTTCGACCAGCAGGTAAATATTTTTTTTTTTTGGAGCTGAATTTTCGGGTTTTCACAATATTTCTGTTGAAGATGTCTGTTGAAGAAGGTTGATGAAGAAGATTCAATAGTGAAAAGAAGCATTCAGAAGCTGTTGGAATGAAGATAAAAGAGAAATCTGGATGCATCGAGGAGAAGAAATCTGGTCAGAAGCAAAATAAAGATAATGAACAGAAGAAGTCTGAAGTGTACGATGAACAAGAGAAGCTGGACAACATGGATCAGCAGCAGTGACGTCAGCAGAATCAGTAGATGGATCAGCGATGATGACATCAGCAGTGATATCATCACAATCAGCAGTGAGCTACAGTATATCCAGTCGTAAGCTACAGTACAACCAGTCGATGGTACTTGAAGTTAGCGATAGCAAAACGATGTCGTTTGGATAAATGGATACGATAGCGTTTTGCCTTCGCGCAAAGGTTCAGTCGATGGATTTTGCGATGGTAATAACCAGTAGGTACATCTCTTAAGGGAAACCAGCAGGTAGCTACAGTAGTTTGTACATCCAGACGAGAGCTACAGTAGTTGGTACATCCAGACGAGAGCTACAGTGTTATTTAACCAGTCAAGGATGTATAGCAAACGATGTCGTTTGGATAAGTTAAACGGCGGTGTTTGAACTAACCAGTCGTTGGGTAATCCAGATGCAAGCTACAGTGATCCAGTCGCAAGCACTTCAAGACCAACGACTAGTGTACCAGCTGCAAGCACAGACTTTCAAATGGTATCGTTACCACCAGCTGGACAACCAGACGCAAGCACATCATATCACCCGGTTTTAAGACCAACGTCTGGACAACCAGTCGCAAGCATCTCTTCCCAGCTATTGCAATGAAGGTGAACCAGCTATTGTGCAAAGTGTTGTGACGAAGAAAAGAACAACAGCTGAGCGAACAGCTGTTGAACAATTTGTTGGAGCACATTCAGCTGTTGGGATGCAATCAACGCTCAAGATGGAAAGAATCAATGGCTGAAATTGAGTCGTTCAAATTCCTTAAATCAAGGGGACAAGATTTGTACTATTCGGGGAAATAGTACAATATACAGAGGATGGTTGCACCAATTGGGAAGAAGACAAATTGGCCCTGACAAACGCAGAATGGATTTGAATTAATCTAACGGCCATATTTGGGGGAGGCCATATAATATACAAGAAGCACTGTTGAAGATTCTAGTGATGATTTCGTGAAGATTTTGACAGAGTGCAAAATACAGAGGGAAGAATATTGGAGACGAAGCAGTAGACCGCCATTAGAGAGGAGCGCATAACGAGTGTCTACTGCTGAGTCTCAATCAGCTTTTGTAGAGCATTTCCCTAGTGTTTGAGATGTAATTTTTACGAGAGTTGTGCTTACACTGTAAATCTCACACACAGAGATTCATTCACATTCATGAGAGTTGAGCGAAATTGTATAGTGAATGAATCTCAAACCCAATACAAAATCAGATCCCGTCCAAGCACGACGACGTTAAACTCTGTGTTTGTAGCCTGTCTCACATAGGCGTAAAACAAGTGAGTGACAGCCGAGGGCTGGTGAAGTCTAGGAGTTCTCGTAGCTGCTGGTTGCGGGATCGGGTCTGTACACGATGTGTAGATCAAATCTTCTAGTGGAACCTTCCGAGGAGGAAGAAGGGGAGACGTAGGACATTGATGTCCGAACTTCCATAAACAAATAAGCTGTGTATTGTATTATGTTATTTATTCCGCATATGCAATTATTTAGCACGCACGCATACATTATTGCACACACAGTAGTCGAACAGATTTCTGTTTACCCAGAAATCTTTTTGTGTTGAGTTTTAAAATTAGGATTCAGTTCTGGTGTTTTCCGCATGTTTTTATCACATACCAGATCTGTCTCCGGTGCTCTGTTTTAATGTTCAAGAACCCGAGGTATTGCACCTCATAATAGCAGCGCAAAAATTTTATTTTTTCAATGGCAGCACTGTTAAGTCGTTTTTCGGTCCTAACAAGTGGTATCAGAGCAGATTGTTCTTGAACGAGCACTTATTTTAAAACGTATGTGCTATTTTTTTAAATGTTTTAAATGTTTTTGAGAAGCTTATATTATGAAGGCCAGATGAAAATGATTTGTTTTATATATAGAACTGTTTTCTTTTGTCGAGCTGACACGGAATGCGCGAGTTCCGTGTGGATGCCAAGATCCTATTTCGGTTGGGCTATAAGTTCACCTGGAGCGAGGCTCGGTGACAGCACATGGGACGAAATAGGAGAAATGAAATAAAATCTAAGCTTTAGCCGTCACATTTTCTTTCTGGTTCTTCATATGTGAGTGACTCAGTAGCACATGTTCTCATTTGAAACAATATTTAAAGTGCTCTGATTTTTTTTTAACTTTCTGGTATGCGGAAATTTCAGCTGCTGATGCTTTGTGTTTCTTTGAGCTTATGTTATAAAAGACAGGGAGAGTGAATTTATTTATCTCTTAGTCTTTACTAATTTGAGCTATCTATTTATGCATAAGTTTTAGTTTTGTTGCTATCGTCTTTTTCAAATCATAGCATATTGTTGAATATGGTTTGTTCCCAAAATGCTTTTCGATTTTCAAAATCTGAATATTCCTGCTGTCACGTGGTTTTTGTTGTGACAGTGTAGGGAGAGCTTTGATTTAAAATTCAGAAAGACCAACTTTCGACCTCTTTTTGATTCCCACAAAAAGGGAGAGAATTGTTAGATCATGCATTTGTTATTTAAAGTTTTGTGTAAATCAAAAATGAAGAGATTGATGGATCTGTGTCAACAGATCCAGATTGAATTTTGAATTACACAAAACTTATTATTGTGTTTCTAACAACTCTATATAAGTGTGCAGATGATAACAGGAGAAATCTGTTAGAGAAGATTTCTGTTGAAGATTTCTGTTGAAGAAGGTTGATGAAGAAGATTCAATAGTGAAAAGAAGCATTCAGAAGCTGTTGGAATGAAGATAAAAGAGAAATCTGGATGCATCGAGGAGAAGAAATCTGGTCAGAAGCAAAATAAAGATAATGAACAGAAGAAGTCTGAAGTGTACGATGAACAAGAGAAGCTGGACAAGATGGGTGAGCAGCAGTGACGTCAGCAGAATCAGTAGATGGATCAGCAATGATGATGTCAGCAGTGATGTCATCACAATCAACAGTGAGCTACAGTATATCCAGTCGCAAGCTACAGTACAACCAGTCGATGGTACTTGAAGTTAGCGATAGCAAAACGATGTCGTTTGGATAAATGGATACGACGGCGTTTTTCCTTCGCGCTAAGGTTCAGTCGATGGATTTTGCGATGGTAATAACCAGCAGGTACATCTCTTAAGGGAAACCAGCAGGTAGCTACAGTAGTTTGTACATCCAGATGAGAGCTACAGTAGTTTGTACATCCAGACGAGAGCTACAGTGTTATTTAACCAGTCGAGGATGTGTAGCAAACGATGTCGTTTGGATAAGTTAAAACGGCGACGTTTGAACTAACCAGTCGTTGGGTAATCCAGACGCAAGCTACAGTGATTCAGTCGCAAGCACTTCAAGACCAACGACTGGTGTACCATCTGCAAGCACAGACTTTCAAATGGTATCGTTACCACCAGCTGGACAACCAGACGCAAGCACATCATATCACCTGGTTTTAAGACCAACGTCTGGACAACCAGTCGCAAGCATCTCTTCCCAGCTATTGCAATGAAGGTGAACCAGCTGTTGCGCGAAGTGTTGTGACGAAGAAAAGAACAACAGCTGAGCGAACAGCTGTTGAACAATGATGGTCCCAAAAATGGATCAAAACAAGTACAGGAGTTCGAGAAGGGGGGGGGGGGGTTTAATGAACGTCTTCAATTTTAAACTTTCAAATTCTTTTCAAAAATGTTTTACACGTCGCTGCTTGTCTCAGTTAAATGCAAATCTCTCGGCTAACTAAAAACGTGCGGAATGAAGCCGATTAATTGTGTAACAGTAAGCTTTAAATAGGGAGGGGGGGGGTTTAATGAACTCCTTCAATTTTAAACTTTTCAAATTCTTTTCAAAAATGTTTTACACGCGCTGCTTGTCTCAGTTAAATGCAAATCTCTCGGCTAACTAAAAAGTGCGGAATGAAGCCGATTAATTTGTGAACAGTAAGCTTTAAATAAGTAAGTGCGTAAATGTAAAAGTAGGGTCAAGAGTTTGTTTCTGGAAGTTCGGATATTAATATCCCACGTCTCCCTTATTCCTTTTTCAGGAAGGATACACTAGAAGATTTGATGTACACAGTCCTTCTGCAGACACCCGATCACACAAGCCTCACTAGTATGAACTCCTAGTATCTCCACAACAATCCACGCAGACGCAGCTGCTGGTTTACAACACTTAGTAATATTTCAAACGGCTTTTAAGAGCACGTTTGTTACAGACTCAATAATGATAAGAACAATGAATACACGTATGTGAGTGCTGTAAAAATCCTCTGGTTTCTAAACAAAGAAACACGATTCAACAATGTGAACCAGAGGATGACTCGAAGGTATATCTTTGTAAGATTTGAACTGTAAGGTTCTTAGAGTCTTTGAGAGCTTGAAAGATAACTTCAGAATGCAAGTAGCTCGGAAACCAATTAGGCAGCGTTTTGGCAATAGCAAGAGTGAGTGTTCTTCAATTCAAAACTTCTGCTATTTATACTCTTCGCTCAACGGTCGATAAAGTCTGATAAGGCAACAAAATCCTTTTTGAAATACTGACAATCATACGCCGTCAATTCTACTCCGCTACATGGTAACATATAATTTCCATATATGTGCAATCCCGTTGTAACGACCTCTGCCAATGTGTACTATTTACCCAGAAATAGTACCAATCTTGTCTCCTTAATTCCAGGCAGTTGTACGATTCTGTTATGGCCATCGATCTTTTCCAATTGAGTATACGATCGAATTTGAATCAACTTAATGCTTGCGCCTGAAATCGTTTCTGTTGGCAGATAGTTCTTTCTTGAAGACGATTGAACAGTGACTATCTATCGCGGTAAACATATCTGACCATTTGCAATTTCAGTAATACTGACGTCATCATATCTGTTACTTTACTGTAGCTGACGTCATCATATCTGTTGATAGCAAACATTACTCGCACTGTTCTAATAACAAATACTGTTACGTTATCTGGTGTCAGCAAACATCTCTTGCACTGTTTCGATATCTGTTGGCAGAAAACTTTCCCGATACAATAACGATGTCTGTTGGTAGATATCTTCGCTAATACAATCTTCAAGTCTGTTTTCAGCAACTATTACTGATCCAATAGCGATATCTGTCGACTGCAACAAACATTCTCAAAACACTTTCAACAGTAGATACCTGACCCGATAACCCGAATACCTAGAACCCGAATCAAATCAACTCTGTAACCTGGTAATAAATCTCAAAGCCAAACTGAGAACTGTTGTCAGCAACTTGATATCTTATGAAAATATTATTCGATTATCTTCGTTAAGTCCAAATCTTTTCTTATTTTTGTTATCACCAAACTATAAATTTTATCCTAACAATTTCCCCTTTTTGGTGATGACAAAACCTAGCAGCCGAGATAAATAGATAGGCAAAATAAATTGCACACGAACTGCTGAGACAAAAATTCCATTAACTGAAAATGAGGTACAAAATATTTGTACAACAATAAGCCAATCCTCAATAAATCTAAAATCTTCTTCTTTTATACGATCCACTCATGCTTCCTCTGCTTCTTTCTCTTCTTTCCCTTTCTCTATCCTCATTCCTCATTCTCTCCAGAATTGCTCTGTTTGCATTGTCAATATCTGCCTGTGTAGGCTCCGTTATTCTCACAGCATCACCAGTTCCTTCACTTTGATGAACAGGAGTAGGTAGAGGGCGGCGGCTGCTGCTTCCTTCCCCCTTTTTGGCATCACCGCCACGAATGTAGTCGACGATATCACCAAGCTTGGTGTAGAGGCTCAGAATATCTGCTGCTATTTTTGTTTGGAATTCCAACTGTTCATTTCTGATAGCAGCAACCTGCCCATCCAATGAATTAATCTTAGCATCAAGCTCTTTGAACTCCTTCCTGATTTCCAGCGAATCTGCACCAGCAGTGACACCCTGTGCCAAGACAACTTTCTTTTCTTCATTCAAGTGAAGTTTCTGGACATCACTTATAGTATGGGAATCTTGACAAACACTGTTAATCAATTTTCGGGCGTTGGCATCTTGATCGTGCAGAGTGTCGCGAAGGCCTCTTTCAAGCGTATGGAGCTTAGATAGAATCTCACTGTTAGAATCATCAATATGCTGTAGTAAGAAGGCTCGGAGATCATCGATGGCTTCAACAGACTCAGTGTGACCAACCGGTAATGATGTCTGAATATCAGCAGTATCATCCAATGGAATATCATCTGCATCAAAGTGCATAGACAGACTGGTGGAAGAAGTGGAAGTCTCCAGGCACGGAGATGTAGCAGGAGGAGATGCTGGACTCTGTACAAAGTATAATTGCTCCTCCTGAGCAAAAGTAGGAATACCAGGACCTAATGCGAGTGGTTCATCACACAAGGGAGAGGGAGAACGATAAACAGTAGATCCATCCGAAAAAGAATCCTCAAAATCTGATAAATTCTGTACATCTGTATCACGGAAATAGCCAACAAAACTATCTGTAAGAATACCCTGTGCAAAATTATTGCGACTCGCTGGAATGCGCTCAATTCCCAAATTATATACAACAATATCTATGAAAACATCTTCATGCACTGGTCTCAAACAGCCAAACATATGGTATCGAACAATATCTGTACATACTCTGTGCCAACCCCAAGTTTTGATCAAGGCAGGCGCCGCTCCCCAATACTGTACTGGTTCAATGAAGAACACATGCGGGACAAAAGTGTCTTCAATCATAGTTTCGGGCAGTTTCTTCCTATTGACAAACAAAGACAACTTACAACTTCTCCTCAAGAAATCATTGCCCTGAATGGGTGTCCACACACCATCAATCAAAACCAATGGCCTCACCCAGCAAGTGGACTTGGCCATAGAGTAAAATTGGGCTAGGACAGCACCACTGCCGACAGATGCATCCAGAAACGTAGAAGTGCACGCTTGCTCCACAGGTAGGCCATGCTCTTTCTGCTGGCCCACTAAGGCTTCTAAAAATTTGGAATGGGCAACAGTCAGTAGATCAATGATTTGAGATGTTGTTGCTGTCCAAGTCTGGCCAGGAATGAAGTATTTTCATGAGAGTCCAAAAATTTCCTGAGCAACAGCTCCCTGTACTTAGCCAATATATACATTTTCCTCTTGACAGCAGTCTCTAGAGAATCAGTTTCAGCCCATGCAACAGTCAGTAGATCAATGATTTGAGATGTTGTTGCTGTCCAAGTCTGGCCAGGAATGAAGTATTTTCTATGAGAGTCCAAAAATTTCCTGAGCAACAGCTCCCTGTACTTAGCCAATATATACATTTTCCTCTTGACAGCAGTCTCTAGAGAATCAGTTTCAGCCCACTCCAACATAAATTTTTCTTTTTCTTTCAACTCCAGTAAACCATCAAGATTAGTCAATTTATTAAGGGAAAAAGAATGAAAGAATTCTACGACGTCTTTCATAACCCTATCACGCAACTGAACAAGAAATTCGACATCTCCACAAATTAATTCAACCGTTTCACGCGCAGGATTCCCTTTAACAGGTTCATCCTCCTCTAAAATTTCCTTCCCCTTGTCAAGCGCAGAAATGCGGGGCAGGCTAGCATAATACAAATCACTCTCCTGAACCTCATTGATAGAAATGGACTCACCAAGCCTAATCTTTGTAATTTCTGCGGAGGTGACTGATGGTAGCAGTATGTCATCTGGAATTTGCAACAATAGATAATCTATTGACATGAGCTCCTCGGCAACTTGCTTGCTGCCAACAGCTTGGGCTAGATCCTTTTCAACCTCTGGATGTTTGCTGCCCTCAGCTTCTTCAACATTCGCTGTCTCAAACAATTTTTCATCATCAACTGTATCCACTGTTCTCTGAACTCGATCACTGTCTGATTCATTCACCTGTTCAGCACCCTCAGAAATATAATTCTCTAACAACTGTGCCAACTCTTCAGGATATCAGCTGTTGAAATCACCAAAAAACAAACTGTCTCCAAACATCGGTCTCAGTAAAAAAATTTGTTCTGCTAGAACTCTCGTATCATTGCCAACTCTTCAGGATTATCAGCTGTTGAATCACCAAAACAATGTCTCCAACATCGGTCTCAGTAAAAATTTGTTCTGCAGACTCTGTATCATCTATTGTTAGCTTGGAGGTCTCAATAAGTATCTGTCCTATGATGACATCCACCTCATCAGATACGTGGCTCACTTTTTCAACCGGTTCCTCAATATTTACTTCAGCAACTTTAACAGATGCAACATCTATGTTCTCCTCAACATTGTCATCATCAGAACCCTCTGACAGAATCAACTTTCTCTTGCGTGATTTTCTCTTGGGTGCAGGAGGTTGAGCGGCTGTCACAGCAGGCGTTGGTTCAATAACTTGAAGAGGTACTGCACCCTGTGCAACAGATGCCATATCCATATTTGCTGTGGAGGCGGATGCTTTGCCTTTCGTAGTTCGCATTTTCTTTGGAACAACAGGCTCACTACCCTCAACTGCTGGTCGCTTCTTCGACCCTATCACTTCCGATACAATCTCCACAGTTGCATCACTGGTGGATTCTGACTTCTTCTTTGATTTGGAGGCCCTTTTCACAATTTCCAATGGCGTTTTGCCTCCCTCATCTGACTATCCACGAGTATCAGCTGTTTGGTTCGTGGTTATGTATGTAAGAACTGTCTTAGGAGACAGAATTTTGAGGACGGAAAAGAATTTGCTTCTCCCATGGTTAGCGCGGGGACGCTATTAAAAAAAACAGAGATTTGCGCTCCGTACCCCTTGGCCTTCTTCACTGTTCTGTCCACCATCTCTTCCAAAACTCCAAACAGTACCTTAATCCAGTTAACCTTCAACCCAAAATGGATAGCCGTCATCATCTGAAATCGTTCATTAGTCACAGCATCGAAAGAACCTGCTTTCACCGTAATCGATTTTGCCAAGATATCATTCAACAGACGATATTCATACTTTAGAAGCTTATTCTTCCCATGTGGAACAACAGGTTCTCCAGATTTAGAGAAGAGTTTCCTAGCATCATATACTAGATTCTTCGGTACATCAGAGAAGTCCGATAGCCCTTCAGTCGACAACTCAAAAACCCCTGCAAACCTAGATGGAGAAATACTGAAATACTTGCCTGAGATAGCTCCTGTAATATCTCCACCCTATATCAACGCTGTATCGAAAAACTGTTCTAATTCTGGCTCATACAACACCGATTTGCACCCCAGAAAACCACGTAATCCACTGCTCTCAAGTGCTTTGAACATATTCTGCATGCCTTCGTTGTCTGGAATGTTCAACACTGATTCGAAGTCAACTAGATAGGCGTTGGTGAACGTCGAAGAAGCCATTTCAGAATATTGAGAGTGGCGAAAGTGCCTGAGATTGAATATCTACAAAAGAAATGCGAGAGCAAGAACGAACAATACAGTAATATTGTAAAGTAAGAAATGTTAAAATGGAGGCGCAGTAAATAAATAACGAAGAATACGAAAAGGTAAGAGAGGGGATGATGAGATGTGGACTGTTATTACTGAAGGGCCATTGAAGATAATGAAGCCCAATCTGGCGGTTGCTGTAACAAATGGCGAGCCTCGGTATCTTGAAAAGAGTAGACACGAATATACCTATGAGGACAAGAAAAAGGCGAACCTAGACAACGTGACAAAGGACATACTATTCAAGACGCGGGACAAAGACAAGAACATGTTCAGCAAGATCAAGAACTGTCCTACTGCTAAAGAAATATGGTAGAAGCTAATCCAGATATGTGAGGGAAGCGACGATACAAAAGAAAACAAGTTGACCGTCGTTCAACAGAAGTATGAGTCCATCAAGATGAAAGACGGCGAAACAATGACAGAATTCGACGAAAGATTCAGTGCAATAGTGATCGAGTTGAACAGCCTTGGAAAAGAGTACAGCAACAGAGAGCTAGCACTGAAAGTCATGAGAGCGTTACCCAATGAGTGGGACGTGAAGAACATGGCGATGAGGGAGTCGAAGGACCTGAACAAGCTGGAACTTCATGATCTGATCGCAAATCTGAAGGCATACGAATTTGAATTGGAGACAAGATCAGAAGCTGGTCCCTCAACCTCCCAGCCAAAAAAAGCATTGGCAGCTACAACAATCGAACAGTGCTCTCCTAGCACAAGCAAAACTGCTGATCAACTCAGCGATGACGTCATGTCCCTCTTCGTTAAGAAGTTTGGGAAATTCATGAGAAGATCTTTCAACCATTCCTCTCCTTACAGTAACTTTCATAAATCTGATAAAGTGAGTACTGTCATGAAATGCTTTAACTGTGATCGTCCAGGTCATTTTGCAGCTGATTGCAATAAGCCAAGGAAGGAGGACAAATCCAGAGATGACAAGAGATCAGCTGATAGATACAAGCGAGAGGAGAAAACTGATGAAAGAGCTGTTGGGAGATCCAAGGAGCGATCCAAGGACAGGAGGATGAGAACAAGACCTGACAAAAGGTCAGACAGAAAGAATGACAGGAAGGTGCTGATCACAGAAGAGAGCTCCAAAAGCTGGGCAGATACTGATTCAGACTCTTCCTCCAGCAGCAGCTCCTCATCAAGTGACAGTGAGCAGGAGGAAGTTCATTGCCTCATGGCTAATCAAACTTCGGACGATGAGGTATTCGATTTCTCAAACATTGAATTTACACGTGAGGATCTAGTTCAGGCACTGAACGATATGGTCCATGAGTACAAGACTCTATCTCACACATTTGAGGAAATCAAGGCCGAAAACCCAAGTCTGAAAAATAGTTCAGCAGAATCGAGTTCTGACGAGCTTGAGGATACTGACAGTTTAAAGACTGAGTTGAGTAAGCTGAGAATAGAGAATGAATTGTTGAGAAGTGAGTCCAGTGAGATCAAGGCTGAAGTTGAAAAACTAACTAAAGAAATGAGCTCATGGACCCAATCAGCTCGTGCTTTCCACAAACTGAAAGAAATCCAAAAGTCAGTACATGATAGAACTGGCTTAGATTTCAGTAGTAGCGAAAGCAGTGAAGGGGAGACAAGTACTCAATCACAGCCAGCATATGACAAGTTCAACAAAATGAGCTTTGTCAAAGCCAATGTGATACATGACTGCTTTGAGTCGATAACATTTGATGACCAGAACTCTCCAAAGCTGAACGATAATGGAAAGGCTGGTATCGGCTTTTCAAAACCTGAGAACTCCAAGCCAAGCTGGCTAAAGAACAAATTGGACAAAGATAAAGCAAAAGCTGGTCAAAATCCATTTGTTCCTAACCAGCCATGGCGTAGTTCAACGAAGGTAAAATCTGGTTGGAAAAAGGTTCAGCGGAAAAGAGATCTATATGGTCAACATATGAAATCAAAACTCAATAGATCTCACTGTAATTATGCACAGACCCTCACGGACTCTAGTACTGGAAAGACTGTAAGGGTAATTCAAGTCTGGGTCCCGAAAGGGGTAATCCAATCAGGACCCAAGTAAAATTGGGTACTAAAATTTGTTTGTATGATTGTAGGGTAACAGGTACAAAGCTACTGAAGACGCAATTATTTGGTACTTGGACAGTGGGTGTGCTCGAAATATGACAGGAAACCCAAAGCTGTTGACAGATGTTGTTCCACACAAAGGAGCGAAAATAGTCTTTGGTGATAATGCACACGGTAACACTGTGGATAAGGGTAAGCTTACCCATGGTAACATTTCTATCTCAGATATATTGGTTGTTGATAATCTCAGTTATAATTTGATTAGTATCAGTCAACTATGTGACAAAGGTTACATAGTTAACTTTCAACAAAACACTTTCAACAGTAGATACCTGACCCGATAACCCGAATACCTAGAACCCGAATCAAATCAACTCTGTAACCTGGTAATAAATCTCAAATCCAAACTGATAACTGTTGTCAGCAACTTGATATCTTATGAAAAGATTATTCGATTATCTTCGTTAAGTCCAAATCTTTTCTTATTTTTGTTATCACCCAAACTATAAATTTTATCCTAACAAACAATTTGTTGGAGCACATTCAGCTGTTGGGATGTAATCAATGCTCAAGATGGAAAGAATCAATGGCTGAAATTGAGTCGTGCAAATGCCTTAAATCAAGGGGACAAGATTTGTACTATTCTGGGAAATAGTACAATATACAGAGGATGGTTGCACCAATTTGGGAAGAAGACAAATTGGCCTTGACAAGCGCAGAAGAGA
>KV011191.1:678940-689740 GCA_001598015.1 Dorcoceras hygrometricum | reverse complement strand
AAAATACAGAGGGAAGAATATTGGAGACGAAGCAGTAGATCGCCATTAGAGAGGAGCGCATAACGAGTGTCTACTGCTGAGTCTCAATCAGCTTTTGTAGAGCATTTCCCTTGTGTGTGAGATTTAATTTTTACGAGAGTTGTGCTTACACTGTAAATCTCACACACACAGAGATTCATTCACATTCATGAGAGTTGAGCGAAATTGTATAGTGAATTAATCTCAAACCCAATACAAAATCAGATCCCGTCCAAGCATGACGACGTTAAACTCTGTGTTTGTAGCCTTTCTCACATAGGCGTAAAACAAGTGAGTGACAGCCGAGGGCTAGTGAAGTCTAGGAGTTCTCGCAGCTGCTGGTTGCGGGATCGGGCCTGTACACGATGTGTAGATCAAATCTTCTAGTGGAACCTTCCGAGGAGGAAGAAGGGGAGACGTAGGACATTGATGTCCGAACTTCCATAAACAAATAAGCTGTGTATTGTATTCTGTTATTTATTCCGCATATGCACTTATTTAGCACGCACGCATACATTATTGCACACAAAGTAGTCGAACAGATTTCTGTTTACAGAAATCTGTTTGTGTTGAGTTTAAAATTAGGATTCAGTTCTGGTGTTTTCCGTATGTTTTTATCATATACCAGATCTGTCTCCGGTGCTCTGTTTTAATGTTCAAGAACCCGAGGTATTGCACCTCATAATAGCAGCGCAAAAATTTTATTTTTTCAATGGCAGCGCTGTTAAGTCGTTTTTCGGTCCTAACACATGGAGAGTGAGAAGCTGAGGCAGTTTACTGATGGACTGTGACCTGACATGCGCCAAGATGTCAACATGGCGGACGTGGATACCTGTATGGCGGCAGTGAACAGGTCTTACCGGTCCGAGAGGGGCCGGAAGGATATGTGGGAGGACTATCAGAGGAAGAGGCAGATGCAGTCGCCCGTCAGGGGCCAGTCTTCGCATCCATCAGCGAAGAGACCGTTTCAGGGGCCTTCTTAGGGCCTATCTCAGCAGGGCCAGCAGAGGCCACAGCAGCAGGGGGACAGCGCCCCTAGACCTGGGGAGTATCCAGCGTGCAAGAAGTGCAACAAGCGGCATCCAGGACCTTGCATGGTGGGGACTGACAAGTGCTATCACTGCGAGGAACCAGGGCATATCTCTTGGAACTGCCCTAAGAAGAGTCAGGCCACTGGTCGTGTGTTCGTGATGCAGGCTGAGGCGGCGGATCCGAACACGACTTTGCTTACAGGTATTCCATTTAGATTTCCGTACCTTGTTATACGCTATCTGAGTGTTTTGAGAATTGCATGCTAGATAGAGCATTGCTAGGAAACTTGTGCCTTAGTTGCTAAGTGAACATAGGTGAGAACTATAAGACTCCTAGGACTTGCTTGAGGACTTTGACGGATAGGACTAGCAAACCTAGAACGGTTTTAGGTATCTAATCTAATTTTGGCCTTTTAGTATGACCATAAACGCGTACCTGTGCGACGTTATGTTTCAGGCGAGATTCGTGTGCATGGGGTCACTACACTCGCTTTGCTAGACTCAGGGGCGACCCACTCGTTTATTTCGAGTGCATTCACACAGAGGATGTGGATTATTCCGGAGAGCATGGGGGTAGCTCTTGCCGTGAAGAGGAGCGACCAGTGTCGTGCAGGGTCTTACGATGACATTTCAGGATCACGCAGTTAGAGCAGATTTGGCGTTTTGCCGATGACAGGATTCGACCTCATCCTAGGCATGGATTGGCTGACAGAGTTCGGAGCAGTGATTGACTTTCAGAGGCGGACAGTTTCTATCAGACCGTCGGGGCAGGAGGCTTTCTTATTTGAGGCAGCTAGGAGGCCGCGGAAGCCCAGATTCATATCTTTTCTTTAGGCCAGGAAGCTAGTTGAGAATGGATGTCAGGCCTTCTTGGCCAGCGTTACCGCTTATGGAGATTCAGCAGGCCCTTCACTAGCTGATGTGGAGGTAGTCAGAGACTATGCAGATTTTTTCTTTGATGATGTAGTGGGAGTTCCACCGCAGCGAGATGTGGATTTTTCTATTGAGTTGATGCCAGGGACAGTGCCTATCTCTAAGGCACCTTATCGATTGGCTCCTACCGAGATGAAGGAGCTTAAGGAGCAGATTCAGGAGTTGCTCGATAAGGGGTTAATTCGCCCTAGATTTTCTCCATGGGGCGCACCAGTGTTATTTGTGAAGAAGAAGGATGGGAGCATGAGGTTGTGCATTGACTATCGGGAGATGAACAGAGTCACAATGAAGAATAAGTATCCACTCCCGAGGATTGAGGATTTGTTTGATCAGCTGCATGGAGCTTCAGTGTTCTTGAATAGTGATCTGAGATCTGGCTATCATCAGCTGAGAGTTAGAGAGGAGGACGTGTCCAAGACTGCTTTTAGGACACGCTACGGCCACTACGAGTTTTTGGTGATGCCGTTTGGCTTGACGAATGCCCCAGAGATTTTCATGGATCTGATGAACAGGGTATTCAGGCAGTATCTAGACCAGTTCGTCATTGTATTAATCGAGGATATTCTGATTTATTCGAGGAGCTTTGAGGAGCATAGACAGCAATTGCAGACGGTTTTGCAGACTTTTAGGGAGCATAGATTGTATGCCAAGTTCAGCAAGTTCGAGTTTTGGTTAGAGCAGGTGGATTTCTTAGGGCATATTGTGTCGAGAAATGGGATTGCTGTTGACCCATCGAAGGTGGAGGCAGTGCAGAACTGGGTGATTCCAAAGAATGCAGCGGAGATTCGTATTTACTTGGGCTTGGCAGGTTATTATCGCAAATTTATCAAGGGCTTCTCTTCTATTTCAGTGCCCTTGACAGCCTTGACCAGGAAGAATGCGAAGTATGTGTGGAGTCCCGAGTGTCAGAGGAGCTTCGATCAGCTGAAGGAGGCCCTTACTTCAGCACCAGTGCTAGCAATGCCAGTGGACCACGAGGAGTTTGTGGTTTATACCGATGCTTCTTTGAGAGGTTTGGGTGCAGTTCTGATGCAGGGTGGTAAGGTTATTGCATATGCGTCGAGGCAGCTAAAGAGTTATGAGCAGAATTACCCGACGCACGATTTGGAGCTTGCTACAGTGGTGTTTGCACTGAAGATATGGAGACATTATTTGTACGACGAGAAGTGTCAGGTATTCACCGACCACAAGAGCCTCAAGTACTTCTTCACCCAGAAGGAGCTGAACATGAGGCAGCGCAGATGGTTAGAGTTGGTGAAGGATTATGACTGTGACATTATCTACCACCCGGGTAAGGCTAATGTAGTGGCAGACGCTTTGAGCCGGAAGACTACAGTGGTGACTTGTTTGGCAGTTGAGAGGCCACTACAGACTGAGATAGAGAGGTTTGTACTAGAACTTTATTCAGGAGGCTGTGTATCGAGTTTGGCAGCGCTCACTATTCATCCGACTCTTTGAGACCGGATCAGAGAGGGGCAGGCCTCCGATGAGCAGTTACAGTAGTGGAGGCAGCGTGATGAGGACATAGGACGAGGTCTGTATACTGTTGAGGATGGGATAGTCCATTTCAGAGGCCGGATGTGGGTGCCGAGCACTGGTCAGTTGAGAGCCGAGATCTTATCTGAGGCTCATGCATCGTTTGGCAGTTGAGAGGCCACTACAGACTGAGATAGAGAGGTTTGTACTAGAACTTTATTCAGGAGGCTGTGTATCGAGTTTGGCAGCGCTCACTATTCATCCGACTCTTTGAGACCGGATCAGAGAGGGGCAGGCCTCCGATGAGCAGTTACAGTAGTGGAGGCAGCGTGATGAGGACATAGGACGAGGTCTGTATACTGTTGAGGATGGGATAGTCCATTTCAGAGGCCGGATGTGGGTGCCGAGCACTGGTCAGTTGAGAGCCGAGATCTTATCTGAGGCTCATGCATCGACGTACTCCATCCACCCAGGGAGCATGAAGATGTACCGAGATTTACAGACTTTGTATTGGTGGCCAGGGATGAAGAAAGACATAGGGAGATTTGTGTCTGAGTGCTTGACCTGTCAGCAGGTTAAGGCGGAGCATCAGCGTCCAGCAGGATTGTTGCAGCCACTTCCCATTCCTGAGTGGAAGTGGGAGCATGTCACGATGGATTTTGTAGTTGGTTTGCCCAGGAGTCCCAAAGGGTTCACGGCTATATGGGTTATTGTGGACAGACTCACCAAGTCAGCACACTTCTTACCGATGAAGACTACTTTCACTCTGACGCAGTACGTGGAGCTTTATATCCGAGAGGTGGTCAGACTACATGGCATACCAGTCTCGATAGTGTCAGACAGAGACACCAGATTCACGTCTGTGTTATGGAGGAGTTCGCATGCCGTCTTGGGGACGAGATTGTCATTCAGTACCGCGTTTCATCCGCAGACCGATGGCCAGTCAGTGAGGGTCATTCAGATTTTGGAGGACTTACTAAGAGCTTGCGTCATCGATTTTCAGGGTATTTGGGATTCGAGACTGCCACTGGTGGAGTTCACGTACAACAACAGCTTTTAGGCGTCGATTGGGATGGCTCCGTATGAGGCGCTGTACGGGATGAGATGCAGATCTCCCGTGCATTGTGACGAGGTTGGCGAGAGAGTGCTTACTGGGCCAGAGTTAGTGCAGAAGACAGCGGATGTTGTGACGAGGATTCGGGATAGGATGAGGACTGCCCAGAGTCGTCAGAAGAGTTACGCTGATCAGAGACGACATGATCTGGAGCTATCTGTGGGAGATCATGTGTTTGTGAGGATATCGTCCATGAAGGGCGTGATGCGTTTTGACCGGAGAGGCAAGCTCAGCCCGAAATTTATTGGGCCATTCGAGATCTTGGAGAGGGTGGGTACTCTGGCTTACCGTGTAGCGTTACCACCCAGTCTATCAACGGTGCATAATGTCTTCCATATCTCGATGCTGAGGAAGTACATTCATAACCCGTCTCATGTATTGGATTTTGAGCCGCTCCAGCTGGCACCAGACTTATCTTTTGAGGAGCGACCGGTTCAGATTCTAGCTAGGGAGGAGCGTAGGCTGAGAGCGCGGAGTATTCCGATGGTCAAGGTCCGGTGGCAGAACCACTCGGAGGATGAGGCTACCTGGGAGACCGAGGCCGATATGCGGACGCGCTACCCGGAATTATTCGGTACGTACTCAATTTCGGGGACGAAATTCCTATAAGGGGGGGAGAGTTGTAACGCCTATAATTTCCTGACTATGTAGAAATGAGTGCATGACTAGAGGGAAAATATTTTTAGATGATTACATGCCTTATTATATGATTTATTTATGATTTTATGCTGCATGGTATGCATGTGTTATTTTTCAGCCTGCTTGAGCTACGGACGTGTGGACGAGATTAGGGTCGACCGGAAAGAAGATAATTGAGATTTTTAAGTTATGAGATTTTAAGAATGAATTTATTTTATTTTAAGCAAATATTTTTGGAAATTAGGATTTTTATAATTATTTTGGAGGGAAACCCGTTTTTCGCCTATACGGGCTGGTATATTGAGTTTTAAAGCATTTTAAAATTCTAGGAGGCCTAGATTTCGAAACTTTATGATTATTAAAGCCCAAGTATGAGTTTTAAACACTTTTTTTATTTAATTAGAGAGGCAAGCTTGGAAATTTTTTTATTAAAGCCATAGGGGTAATTTTAGGCACCTTAATTACTTCTTAAACACATCTTACACACAAACCTAGCCTCCTTTCTTTGCACCAGCCGTCCCCTCCCTCACAACACACAAAGTTTCGAAATTTCACAGCCATTGAAGGAGCTTGGCGATCAAATTCCGGCGGCGCCCCGATCTCGCACCTACGACGTCCGTACCTCGCAGATCAACGTTTTCTTCAACCCAGGCATGTGATATCAATTCCCTTGCTCACCATTTAAATCTTAATATACTGTTTTATGAAAATTATGCATGAATTTCTATGTGTATGCTTCGGATCTTTACCTCCATGTTCATAGTTCATGCATGGAACTCACGACTTTGACATGTCTCGCTTTTTCCTCTTAAGGCTTCGGTCATGGCAATTTCCAGGGGTGATTGTCAGGCCTCGTGCTCTAATCAGATATAAAACATACAAACACATGCCGAAGCTACTAAAAAGCGGGTTAAATTTTCGCTTTTGTCCTGACGAGTTAAAACAATATAATTTAAAATAGTGCGATACTCAAAATAGATATCCAAGTTTATAAGAATGACCAACAGTATAGCATAACGACAGCAACGATAACACGTATCAAACTCCAAAAACCAAATACAACGGCAAAGCGCAGGGCATCCCCCTGGCTAAGAATTTGATACATATAAATATGCTATACGCTACTGGGATACTCTAACCACCTCCTAGGGCGCCACCAGCTGGGTTAAAACCACGACCAGCTGTAAAACCTGAGTTTCCTGAAAACAACACAACAAGGAAAACAACCAAGCCCCAGAGGGACATGGGGTCAAACCCCAGTACGGAGAGCAACTATAAACCGCAGTAAACATCATGAATAAAATGCAGATGCTATGCATGAGAATACGAACAAGGAAAACAACCAAGCCCCAGAGGGACATGGGGTCAAACCCCAGTACGGAGAGCAACTATAAACCGCAGTAAACATCATGAATAAAATGCAGATGCTATGCATGAGAATACGGGACAACAGCCGAAGGCTACAACCAAGGAAGGGAGCCAAAGAACTCAATGCACAGCTCAACGGAAATCTGCAACGGAATATGTGGCCACGGTGAGTGTAGGACATGTGGGTGCTACCCACTCACCCCTACTCGCCCACCCTTACCAGATGCATCAACAACCCAACCTATGAACTGTGGTAGCTAGCCACTCGGCGCATAGGGGAAATGAGAGTGCGGAATCACCGCTCGCCCTCGCATCCTGGTAAGAAAACAAAGCAACAACAAAGAACAAAGGCTGCAACGACTGAAATGGAATGTCATGCGTGTATGCAACATGCTGGAATACCAGCATATAAACATATGCAACACAGCAATAAAACACAATAGCATACACAGTCCTCAACCAGGACAACAATCAGGCACGGCCATTCCATACACCAGCAACTACAATTCATCCAAGCCAGAAACACGCTGGTTTATAAGCTCAAATCCGTACCTCAATTCCTAGATCAATACCACAACAAAGAGCCCGAGAGATCTAAGTCCAACACCTGCTAACACACGCACAAGCAGGTTCAGGGAAATACCAACAGAACTCACGACCAAACACTGGCTGGGAGCAAAAACTCAACCAGCAACTACACAACCCATACAACTATAAAAGGAGCTTAAAACAAGGCCTAGAACAAGATTCCAACAACTGAATTCGAAAGCTACCTGCTACACAACACTCGGCCGAAAGACAGTAGCTTCGAGCTTTTGTTCTAGCCAACGATAGCATCCAAAATGGGTAAGAGATGAAAGAGCTTCTCAAGAGGAGTCCAACGCTACCTCAAACGTCCAAAACGACGGTCTAGATCGATGGGAATTCACCGGAGAAGCTCACGGTGAACAGTGCTCTAGGGTTCGAGAAACAGAGAACGAATGTCGGGAAATTATTCTAAGTATGGGATCTGATATCTCAATCGAAGACCAAGTCTTCCTATATATATAAATCCCACAGCTGCTGAAATTTGATTAAAAGTCCATCGACATAACCAGCAGGCATCAACAACCCATCGGCTGGTCGAACCCCGCAAAGCATAATCCCAAACACACAAAACGACGTCTTAGGACACGACCTACGACTGATTCTCAAATCCCAAAAGCTGGTCGCTTCCTGCGACTGATTTGAAATACAAAAGCTGATACCAGCCGCAACAAATAAAACGTAGCGTTGCAACTAATCAAAACGGCGTCGAACAGCTGACGTCATCAAATCCGGTCGCTAACTCCTGCGCGCAATACCAACCGCAAGCTACAGTAGAGTTGACCAGCATTGACATCTACTCTCAGCTGGACAACCAGCAGGCACACACGAACCGATCCCACCAGCTAGTACCAGACGCAACATCCAAACGACGTCGCGCCAACTTATCGAAACGCTGTCGTTTGCCATTGAATACAAACACACCAAACCGCAACGGCTTGATACAAAACACGATACCAGACTTCATAGAAACGACGGCGTAGGGAGATCTCGCGCTTACCAATTAAACCGTTGCGACTGGATTTTCCACCGACCAGCTGCTACAACAAAACCAGCTCATACCTCCCAAACCAAACTTACTAACAGAGGTCTGAACCACCAGAAATCTCTAAGAACCGATTAATTCCAACCAAATTAATCTTATACAATTCCAGGTCTCACATTTCTCCCCCACTAAAAAGGATTTCGTCCCCGAAATCAAACAACAATCTGGAAATACAAGTAAACAACAGGATACACAATAGAACTCTGCCTAACACAAGCCAAGAGTTCAAGATTACTGAGCAAACAATTAACAACAACTAGGGAAGAAATACAACCAAAAGCTACAAACTACTGGAATTTATCTCAACAGCTACTCAAACAGATGCGGCCACTCGCGCTGCATATTTTCTTCCAGCTCCCAAGTAGCCTCTTCCCTTCCATGTTTGCTCCACTGCACCATCACCAACGGAATGGTCTTATTTCTCAGCTGTTTCTCTTTTCTGCCAAGGATTTGCAAGGGATATTCCTGATAGCTCAATGAATGATCTAGCTCCACCTCTTCAGTCCTAAGCACATGATACGGATCTGTCTCGTACTTCCTCAACATGGAAACATGAAAGACGTCATGAAGAGAAGACAACTCTGACGGCAACAACAGCCTATATGCTAAAGGGAAAATCCTCTCAACAATCTCATACGGTCCGACGTAACGAGGGGCTAACTTTCCCTTGTGTCCAAAGTGCATGACACTGCGAAACGGAGAAACTTTGAGAAATACACGATCACCAACCTGAAACTCAAGAGGTCGACGCCTCTTATTCGCATAACTGGCTTGGCAATCCTGGGCAGCCTTCATCCGCTGTCTAATAAGATCCACATGATCTTTCATTTGCTGCACAAAGTCAGGGGCAGATAGCTGCTTCTCCCACTTTCCCTTGTGTCCAAAGTGCATGACACTGCGAAACGGAGAAACTTTGAGAAATACACGATCACCAACCTGAAACTCAAGAGGTCGACGCCTCTTATTCGCATAACTGGCTTGGCAATCCTGGGCAGCCTTCATCCGCTGTCTAATAAGATCCACATGATCTTTCATTTGCTGCACAAAGTCAGGGGCAGATAGCTGCTTCTCCCCACTTCTTCCCAACATACCGGCGATCAGCACTTTCTACCATACAAAGCCTCAAACGGCGCCATTCCAATCGTCACTTGGTAGCTGTTATTATAGGAAAACTCCACTAAAGACAACGCATCTTGCCAGCTACCTCCGAAATCCAACACAACAGCTCGCAACATATCCTCCAACGTCTGGGTAGTGCGCTCAGATTGGCCATCTGTCTGGGGTGATATGCGGTGCTCATCGCCAATCTGGTACCCAAAGCTGTTTGCAAACTCTTCCAAAACCTAGAAGTAAACCTCGGATCTTGGTCGGAAATGATCGAAACAGGCACACCATGCAGTCTAACAACGAAATCAACGTACAGCTTTGTTGGCATACGATGGCGGATCCGGATCCCGTTTCCCGGGGGCGCAGCGAAAGTTTAAAAATAAGCCCCGGGATACGTTCAATACATAAAATTCAATCATAAAACATTCATAGGATGTTTGTATGAAGGTTACCTTGCTGGCGTCTAGGCGCCTGGCTCCGACCAGTTTCACGAGGAAACCGGCACTTCACACGGTAGGCACGGTAGATCGTCAATCAGGTCCACGATCGGAATCAAGACGCCTTCGTCAGCCTGCACTAGAAGGCCTGACGAATTCAGCATGGACGGAAACACCTCAACGCGGTGGCCGGAACAAGTCCGACGAAGGCGCTTAGCGGCGGCGGCGGCGGCGTGAGGCTTGGAGGAGAGGAGGGGGCGGCCGAGAGCAAGGGGCTAGGGTTTGTGTGTTGTGTTGTGATTCCCTAGATACAACTCATGTATGTATAAGTTATTCATGGGCTTGAACCGGCCCATTGGACCTGGGGTGGGCCCAGTCCAATATATGAACATTCGGTTCATCCGCATCACCGTGGCTTCATCATAACTCCGATCGACTCAGTTTCCAAAACTGAATATTATGATGCGAAAACAATTTTCCGGATTACCTAGTCCAAAATGACAGTTTTGCCCCTCAACAGTGGGAAATCGCAATTTGACCCCTGTTGACTTTTAGGAAGTCGCACTCCCTAAAATCCTCCTCCTATGCTCAACAGAGCTCAGTTTCCGTGCGGGAATCATGAATCCAGTACTTGTGTGACCCTCAATGGTTCAGGGATACAGCTAGCCATGGGCCCACAACCATTGTGACTCCGAAATCACAATTTCGGACTTGCCCAAAGGATCATGGTAAAGCGCCTAGAAACATCGCCCCATGATCCCCTAGGTATCACTGATAGTGCCTGCAAGAACCAGTTGGTCATGGTTAGCATACAGTACGGTCCTTTCTACACATATATCCCGATCAGATCAACGACCATTGGTAAATCGAGAGTCGCTATAGATCCGATAGCTATGCATACATCTTGGAGATCGAATAGTGACATCACGAGTGTAACTAGGTAAACACATTTACCTAAAACACTTCTAGTAATCTGGCCAGAGATTTATACACTATTATCCCCTCAGATAGCATAGGATATCCACGCATGTCTGCGAGCGGTGAATC
>KV011191.1:623945-676034 GCA_001598015.1 Dorcoceras hygrometricum | reverse complement strand
AAATCGCAAAACCTATAGCATACACCTAACAAATTGGGCACGGCTCTCGATCATCCCAAACATGCAATCAATCTAATTAATTTGCATAAATTTAAATAATCAAATTATTTACCCACAAAATCATATTTTAATTATAAAATCGCATTTTATAATAAAATCGCATTTTGTCGATAAAATCATATTTTAATCAACATATTTTAATTATAAAATCATATTTTATAACTAAAATCATATTTTGCAATTTTAATTGCATCATATTGGGCTTAAAACGATTTTAGGCCCAAAATCTCAAAAATTTCAAAATCGACAAAAATCGGCTCAATATCGAATATTGGCCCGAAAACTTCATGGGCTGCCCGGGACAGGCCCAAACAAAACCTAGAAGAAAATTAGCCGTCGCAAAGCTGCCGGGAAGTTCGCCGGACCGCGGCCGCTGCCTCCAAATCGCGCGCGGCCGCGACTTGCGCGGCACAGCCGCACCATGCAATGCGCAACCACCACATCTACGCACACCATTGCCTCGACCACCACGCAACCAGTGCGCATGATCAGTGGGCAACGGCCTGCCGCTTGATGACCGCCATGCGCGGCAAGCGCGCATGTTACCGCGCGCGAATATGCACGCGGGAGGGGGAGGGGGGGCGCCGCGCCGCGGCCTGTGTGCTACAAATTTTTTTTTTGTTTTTGATTTCAAAATTTCGAGATCTGATGCAATATGGCACAATTATGTATTGAATGATGCGAGCCTTGGCTCTGATACCACTGTTGGCATACGATGGCGGATCCGGATCCCGTTTCCCGGGGCACAGCGGAAGTTTAAAAATAAGCCCCGAGATACGTTCAATACATAAAATTCAATCATAAAACATTCATAGGATGTTTGTATGAAGGTTACCTTGCTGGCGTCTAGGCGCCTGGCTCCGACCAGTTTCACGAGGAAACCAGCACTTCACACGGTAGGCGGCGGTAGATCGTCAATCAGGTCCACGACCGGATTCCTTTGGAGGGCTCTTCTCTATCGTATAGAGAAGTTTCTCCGAAGCCAACACAATGTTGAGGTTTCGAAGCCAGTCTTGGTAGTTCAGATCGGTGAACTTGTTGCTATCCAGTATAGCAGCGAGTGGGTTTTTGATCGAAGACATTATAAAGAAGTTTATACTGAAAAGAAAAACAGACATGCATTACTAACTATATATGAAAATCGTTAAGACATAGAACAAGGTCGTTAAGTTTTATGAATTACCCTCCCACTATTTTAACGATTTCACCACCCTCTAATGAAAACGGGAAAACAAGTTTCCTTAGTGGGTACACGGAGCCCAATCAAGCGATCATGGTCCCGAATAATATCAGCCAACCATGACCCCCAAAAGGTAGAGTCCAATTGCAACCGGTGCAACCTCCATGTAAAGGGCCCAATAATATGATGCCGTTTACTATCACGTGTCAAGATGACCCATCAATGTTGAGTCGTGAAGGACGGTCCCCTTAACGTCCCCAATAATATGAGCCAACGTTAAAGGGAGTTCCAACCGACTCACAACAATTGTCAATGGCGTGGACAGCTTTCCGGCATACATAACCCCCTCAATAATATGAGCCGGGCCATGTATGCGGGTAGCATCGGCGTACACCCATTGTTGATGGAAGGTAGGGATATTTAAACAGATTTAAATTCCCTTTAATTTATCGAATAAACTTTTAATCTTGATATTAGTTTTAAATCATATTCAAAACGAGGGATTTTATTTTTAAAATTTGGTCTCATGCAATTTTAAATCACAATTTAAAACATGCGGATTCAACATATATATCAAATATATAACTATCTTTGGGATGATCGATCGCGAGAGCTATGCGGTCCGTGGTTGCCAATCACGGACCTGGGTCCAGTCCTAGGTGAAATGCAATATGCTATACAATCCTATTACAATTGCTTCCGGTTTTACAGATCTTCGGTCTTCAATATCTTTGATCGTAATCTCCACTGTCTTCAATTGTCCTCCCACTAAATCTAGTAATTTACATTTAAATTTCCATGACAAGTAAGGGATACAAATTTATAGGGGTGGGAACGGGCCACAAACAGACCCACTTTATAAATGATAAATCAACAATATTAATACAGCCGAAATCGCAAAACCTATAGCATACACCTAACAAATTGGGCACGGCTCTCGATCATCCCAAACATGCAATCAATCTAATTAATTTGCATAAATTTAAATAATCAAATTATTTACCCACAAAATCATATTTTAATTATAAAATCATATTTCATAATAAAATCGCATTTTGTCGATAAAATCATATTTTAATCAACATATTTTAATTATAAAATCATATTGTCGAATCAGATCCACATGATCCTTCATCTACTGCACAAATTCTGTGGTAGACAGCTGCTTCTCCCCCACTTCTTCCCAACATACAGGCGATCTGCACTTCCTTGGTTTTTTATGATTGAACTGTTGGCATACAATGGCGGATCCGGATCCCGTTTCCCGGGGGCGCAGCGGAAGTTTAAAAATAAGCCCCGAGATACGTTCAATACATAAAATTCAATCATAAAACATTCATAGGATGTTTGTATGAAGGTTACCTTGCTGGCGTCTAGGCGCCTGGCTCCGACCAGTTTCACGAGGAAACCGGCACTTCACACGGTAGGCGGCGGTAGATCGTCAATCAGGTCCACGACCGGAATCAAGACGCCTTCGTTAGCCTGGCACTAGAAGGCATGACGAATTCAGCACGGACGGAAACACCTCAGCGCGGTGGCCGGAACAAGTCCGGCGAAGGGGCGGCGGCGGCGGCGCTTAGCGGCGGCGGCATGAGGCTTGGAGTAGAGGAGGGGGCGGCCGAGAGCAAGGGGCTAGGGTTTGTGTGTTGTGTTGTGATGCCCTAGATACAACTCATGTATGTATAAGTTATTCATGGGCTTGAACCGGCTCATTGGACCTGGGGCGGGCCCAGTCCAATATATGAACATTCGGTTCATCCGCATCACCGTGGATTCATCATAACTCCGATCGACTCAGTTTCCAAAACTGAATATTATGATGCGAAAATAATTTTCCGGATTACCTAGTCCAAAATGACAGTTTTGCCCCTCAACAGTGGGAAATCGCAATTTGACCCCTGTTACTTTTAGGAAGTCGCACTCCCTAAAATCATCGTCCTATGCTCAACACATTGAGCTCAGTTTCCGTGCGGGAATCATGAATCCAGTACTTTAGTGACCCTGAATGGTTCAGGGATACAGCTAGCCGTGGGCCCACAACCATTGTGACTCCGAAATCATAATTTCGGACTTGCCCAACGGATCATGGTAAAGCGCCTAGCAACATCCCCCCATGATCCCCTAGGTATCACTGATAGTGCCTGCAAGAACCAGTTGGTCGTGGCTAGCGTACAGTACGGTCCTTTCTACACATATATCCCGATCAGATCAACGACCATTGGTAAATCGAGAGTCTCTATAGATCCGATAGCTATGAATACATCTTGGAGATCGAATAGTGAAATCGCGAGTGTAACTAGGTAAACCCATTTACCTAAAACATATCCGGTACTCTGGCCAGTGATTTATACACTATTATCCCTTCAGATAGCATAGGATATCCACGCATGAGAGCGAGCGGTGAATCCTCGACAACGAAGCATCGACTCCTACATGCATCGGGACCTCACCTAATCCCGCCGCCTAACGACCCCAAGTGAGTCGGCAAACGGGTCAAAGTGAGGCGCCTATCATGTAGAGTCTCAATGACGTTTCGAGTAGTGAGGACTAATTAGTACAACCAAGACCTCGGACCAAGTGAGTCGGCAAACGGGTCAAAGTGAGGCGCCTATCATGTAGAGTCTCAATGACGTTTCGAGTAGTGAGGACTAATTAGTACAACCAAGACCTCGGACTTTTCCACTCGACAAATGGTAACCACTTGGAAAGTCCGAACGAGGGTAGTTCGATAGATCACCAGGTCACTATCCATCTGCATGCTCAGAACATCACAATGTTCCCTACCAATGAAACAAGGTACTTCGCATCGCAGATGCTAGTCTCAAGCTCGACGGCCTTATCCTCATTTTGACGCCCCAATAGACTAGGAACGAATTCAGAATGCACAATGACTATTAGATGTGTTTCATGATAGCCATCATATCCACTATCACATCTAACATACACTATGGTGCATTCAAGATCTTTATCCAACGCAATTTTTAACATTATATAACATAATGAAAATAAAGAATGCCATAAATAAATGCGTATTTCATAAATAAAGATTGTCATATACAAGAGTCTATAAAACCCACACGCCACAAGTTGGCTAGTTGGACATCTACTCTAACAAGCTTTGCCATCTTCTTTAAAGAGAAGGTCATCCCATAGGGAATAAAATGTGCGGACTTCGACAGACGGTCTACAACCACCCAAATAGCATCGCATCCTCTGCTGGAATGAGGCAGATGCGTCACGAAATCCATAGCTATGTGCTCCCAATTCCATTGGGGCACTTCCAAACTCTGCAACACACCACCAGGTCTCATCCTTTCAGCCTTAACCATCTGACAATTCAAACAACGAGCAACAAAACCAGCAACGTCGCTCTTTAGGCCAGCCCACCAAAAGTGCGGCTTTAAAGCATGGTACTTCTTCCGTGCACCAGGATGAACACTATGTCTGCTACAGTGCGCTTCCCGAAGGATCTCCTCCTTCAAATAAATCAAATTGGGCACAACCAACCTACCCTGGAAACGCAAACAACCATCGGAAAAGACAGAATAATCTTCAAGTTCGCTAGCCCTGAACGAGCAACAAAACCAGCAACGTCGCTCTTTAGGCCAGCCCACCAAAAGTGCGGCTTTAAAGCATGGTACTTCTTCCGTGCACCAGGATGAACACTATGTCTGCTACAGTGCGCTTCCCGAAGGATCTCCTCCTTCAAATAAATCAAATTGGGCACAACCAACCTACCCTGGAAACGCAAACAACCATCGGAAAAGACAGAATAATCTTCAAGTTCGCTAGCCCTGA
This sequence comes from Dorcoceras hygrometricum, assembly GCA_001598015.1. NCBI lineage: Eukaryota > Viridiplantae > Streptophyta > Magnoliopsida > Lamiales > Gesneriaceae > Dorcoceras > Dorcoceras hygrometricum. Next base: position 670,996 of record KV011191.1, on the reverse strand, counting down.
CCTTTAACTTCAACTCGTGGATAGACGGATCAGTCCTCTGAGCTGCTCGAATACTAGAAACAATCTACGGCTCCACTTGGAAAGAAGAAACCACGACGTAATCCTCAGCTGGGTAGAATCTCCAACCAGTAGTGTTAAGATGCTCCTGATCCTTAGAGATGTACAACGACGCAAGCATCTCACTAGCCTTGGCCACTACGTTCGACTTCCCAGGCTGGTACTTAATCTCACAATCAAAGTCCTTTAGCAGCTCCATCCACCGACGTTGTCTCATGTTCAAGTCAGGCTGCGAAAACAGATACTGCAAACTTTTGTGGTCGGAGTATGCCACAAACTGCTCGCCATACAGGTAGTGACGCCAGATCTTCAACGCAAAGACCACCGCTGCTAACTCCAAATCATGGACTGGGTAACGAGTCTCGTGCGGTTTAAACTGCCGCGAGGCATACGCAATGACTCGACCATTCTGCATCAAAACACAGCCCAATCCATTGAGCGAGAGCAAACAACGAATCCACCTGTTCCAGACGGCAGAGGCAACACAGGCGCAGTAGTCAATTTCTCCTTAAGCAGTTGAAAAGCATTCTCACACTGCTCAGTCCAAACAAAACGCTTGTCCTTCTGAGTTAATTGAGTCATCGGCTTTGCTATACTAGAGAAACCCTCAATGAAGCGACGATAATAGCCAGCCAGACCCAAGAAACTGCGAATCTCAGAAACATTCCTGGGACGCTCCCAGTTCAGAACGGCATCAACCTTGATAGGATCCACCGAAATCCCCTCGGCTGAAATCACATGTCCCAATAATACGACGCAATCCAACCGGAACTCGCACTTGGAAAACTTTGCATACAACTGCTGGTCTCTCAGCGTTTGAAGGACAATACGCAAATGCTCCTTGTGCTCCAAAGGAGTCTTCGAATAGACTAAGATGTCGTCGATGAACACGATCACAAACTGATCAATAAACTTCACGGAAAACTCGGTTCATCAAATCCATAAAGACTGCAGGGGCATTAGTCAATCCAAACGGCATAACCAAAAACTCGAAATGCCCGTACCTGGTACGAAAAGCAGTCTTCGCGACATCTTGTTCTCTCACTCTCAGCTGATGGTACCCTGAATGCAACTCAATCTTTGAATACACCGCAGAACCTTGCAATTGATCAAACAGATCATCGATTCTCGGCAACGGGTACTTGTTCTTGACAGTGGCTTTATTCAACTGGCAAAAATCAATGCACATCCGCATTGAGCCATCCTTCTTCTTCACAAACAAGATGGGCGCTCCCCATGGTGACATACTAGGACGGATAAAACCTTTCTCCAGCAAATCATCTAACTGTACCTTGAGTTCTCTCAACTCCGCAGGCGCCAGATGATAAGGGGCACGCGAAATCGGAGCTGTGCCAGGCACCAGCTCTATGCTGAAGTCAATCTCCCGCCTCGGAGGGAAACCAGGAATCTCCTCCGGAAACACATCTGGGAAATGTCGCACCACGGGAACGTCACTGAGCTGAACGCGGGAAGAAGAAGACGCATCTAAAGCGTAAATCAAGAAACCAGCATTCCCCAAAGAAAACAAGCTGAAAATTTCCATAGCTGAGATCAACGGGATCTTCGATCTAGAATCTTGGCCGTAGAAGTCCCACTTCTCGCCAGACAAAGGCCTAAAGCGCACAATCCCATGGAAGCAGTCCATGGAGGCCCTATAGTTGGACAGCACATCCATCCCAACTATGCAATCGAAATCCCAAAGCATCAAACGGATCAAGTTCGCTAGCTGGACATGCTAACCAAACCGCAACACACCATCCAACAAAACCTCCTGGGAGAACAAACTCACACCGCCAGGGGTAGACACGGAAACAGAATCGCACAACGAAATGGTACACAGACCATGATCAACAACAATCGAATCAGAAATAAATGAATGCGATGCACCGGTGTCAAACAACACACGTGTAGGAAAATAAAAAACAAGGCAAGTACCTGCGATCACTCGACTCGGTGTCTCCTCGGCCTGATCCCTAGTGATGGCGTTAACCTGAGCATGCTGGGGTCCAGAGAAGAAAGGCTGCGACGACTCTCCGAACCGCGACGGACCAGGCTGCTGAAACGGCCTAAACTGCGTCTCACCTACTCGGGGCTGCGGAAACTGAGGGGAACGACCCCTAGACTGACCTCCTCGACCCTGAGGCTGGGCCGCGGTCTGCTGTAATCCAGCTGACGGATACACTATAGCAAAATGCCCGTACTGACCACAAAGGTTGCAGGAACCCTGCACACCAACACACTGTGTAGACGGATGCTTTCCACCGCAAAAGCCACAAAACTCAGTCCGAGATCCACTGCTACTCGAACTGCCTGAACCAGAAGAGCCAGAACCCGACTTCTTCTTGAACTGCTGACCTTGGGGTCGAAACCTCTGACGGCCAGACTTCTGAGCCACCTGTGGCTGCTGCTGCTGTTGGGGCTGATAGGCTGACTGGGAGGACTGTGAAGACTGCGCTCCCTGAATAGCAGGACGACAACCCGATGCTGCCTGCTGCCTACGAGCACGACGACTACGCAAACCTTCCTCGATGTCGATGACACTGTCCACAGCCTCAGCGTAAGTCTTGGGCTTACTAGTCAAAACCATCTGATACAACTCTTCATTCAAGCCCTCAATAAATCGAGTCCGCTTGGCCCTTTCTTGGCCAGAAACATGGGGAACGTATGCCAACAGAGAAGAAAACTTCCTAGCATACTCCCGAACAGTCATCGAACTCTGCTCCAGATGATCGAACTCCCGCTCCCGGGCGTTCACATAAGACTCGGGTACATACTCCTGTCGGAAGGTATCGCAGAAACTTTCCCAAGAGATCCCAACACCGGTCTCTAAGAAGGTACTCGAAGCGCCTCACCACCAGCGCTCTGCAGCCTTCCTAAGCAATAGAGTCGCTAAACTCAGCCAAAGATCATCATCATACTGCACCCGATCGAAAAGACCAATAATGTTACGGAGCCACGAGTCCGCATACTCACTGGACTCATCACTGTTAAAGACTGGAGGGTTCATCCTCTGAAAACGTGCTATCACCACGTCCATCCTCTCCACCTGAGATGCCGCAATCTCATCTTCCTCCTCGTTGCTAACACGAGTATGACTACGGGCACTACGGCTATCCTCATTCTGTCCTACTGATTTCTCAAAATGCCCCCTACCTCTACCACGACGTCTAGGCGGCATCTACGAAAACATTCAACAGGATCAAGCAAAACAGAACAGATACAACATAGATAGCACATAACACAAAAATATACAGCACATAATCACATAGTAAAGCACATGCAACACACAACACTGTGCGTAGACTCAAGTGTAATCAAAGAAATTGAGCTTATCCCAGCTTAAGCTTTGATACCAAAAATGTCAGGCCTCGTGCTCTAATCAGAGATAAAACATACAAACACATGCGGAAGCTACTAAAAAGCGGGTAAAATTTTTGATTTTGGCCTGACGAGTTAAAACAATATAATTTAAAATAGTGCGATACTCAAAATAGATATCCCAGTTTATAAGAATGACCAACAGTATAGCATAACGACAGCAACGATAACATGTATCAAACTCCAACAACCAAATACAACGACAAAGCGCAGGGCATCCCCCTGGCTAAGAATACTGATACATATAAATATGCTATACGCTACTGGGATACTCTAACCACCTCCTGGGGCGCCACCAGCTGGGTTAAAACCACGACCAGCTGTAAAACCTGGGTTTCCTGAAAACAACACAACAAGGAAAACAACCAAGCCCCAGAGGGACATGGGGTCAAACCCCAGTACGGAGAGCAACATAAACAGCAGTAAACAGCATGAATAAAATGCAGATGCTATGCATGAGAATACGGGACAACAGCCGAAGGCTACAACCAAGGAAGGGAGCCAAAGAACTCAATGCACAGCTCAACGGAAATCTGCAACGGAATATGTGGCCACGGTGAGTGTAGGACATGTGGGTGCTACCCACTCACCCCTACTCGCCCACCCTTACCAGATGCATCAACAACCCAACCTATGAACTATGGTAGCTAGCCACTCGGTGCATAGGGGAAATGAGAGTGCGGAATCACCGCTCGCCCTCGCATCCTGGTAAGAAAACAAAGCAACAACAACGAACAAAGGCTGCAACGACTGAAATGGAATGTCATGCGTGTATGCAACATGCTGGAATACAAGCATATAAACATATGCAACACAGCAATAAAACACAATAGCATACACAGTCCTCAACCAGGACAACAATCAGGCACGACCATTCCATACACCAGCAACTACAATTCATCCAAGCCAGAAACACGCTGGTTTATAAGCTCAAATCCGTACCTCAATTCCTAGCTCAATACCACAACAAAGAGCCCGAGAGATCTAAGTCCAACACCTGCTAACACACGCACAAACAGGTTCAGGGAAATACCAAGAGAACTCACGGCCAAACACTGGCTGGGAGCAACAACTCAACCAGCAACTACACAACCCATACAACTATAAAAGGAGCTTAAAACAAGGCCTAGAACAAGATTCCAACAACTGAATTCGAAATCTACCTGCTACACAACACTCGGCCGAAAGACAGTAGCTTCGAGCTTTTGTTCTAACCAACGATAGCCTCCAAAATGGGTAAGAGATGAAAGAGCTTCTCAAGAGGAGTCCAACGCTACCTCAAACGTCCAAAACGACGGTCGGGATCGACGGGAATTCACCGGAGAAGCTCACGGTGAACAGTGCTCTAGGGTTCGAGAAACAGAGAACGAATGTCGGGAAATTATTCTAAGTATGGGATCTGATATCTCAATCGAAGACCAAGTCTTCCTATATATATAAATCCCGCAGCTGCTGAAATTTGATTAAAAGTCCACCGACATAACCAGCAGGCATCAACAACCCATCGACTGGTCGAACCCCGCAAAGCATAATCCCAAACACACAAAACGACGTCATAGGACACGACCTACGACTGATTCTCAAATCCCAAAAGCTGGTCGCTTCCTGCGACTGATTTGAAATAGAAAAGCTGGTACCAGCCGCAACAAATAAAACGTAGCGTTGCAACTAATCAAAACGGCGTCGCACAGCTGACGTCATCAAATCCGGTCGCTAACTCCTGCGTGCAATACCATCCGCAAGCTACAGTAGAGTTGACCAGCATTGACATCTACTCTCAGCTGGACAACCAACAGGCACACACGAACCGATCCCACCAGCTGGTACCAGACGCAATATCCAAACAACGTCGCACCAACTTATCGAGATGCTGTCGTTTGCCATTGAATACAAACACACCAAACCGCAACGGCTGGATACAATACACGCTACCAGACTTCATAGAAATGACGGCGTAGCGATATCTCGCGCTTACCAATTAAACCGTTGCGGCTGGATTTGCCACCGACCAGCTGCTACAACAAAACCAGCTCATACCTCCCAAAACTCAAAAATACGAAAAATTCTAGAATCGCTCTAAAAGTGATTTCCGGCTCGAAAATGCAAACCAAACTTACTAACAGAGGTCTGAACCACCAAAAATCTCTAAGAACCGATTAATTCCAACCAAATTAATCTTATACAATTCCAGGTCTCACAGTGATGGATCGGTTCTAGAGGTTCCTAGGGGCCTCATGGTGGTCTAGATCGAGGTAGGAAGGTGGCTAAGTGGTCGGGTGAACTAGGGAAAGCCATAGAGGTCGAGGTGACACGTCGCGCTGCATGGCTGATGCGCCCACTTCCCTCGATCAGTTCTCCCTGGTTAGCCCATGGTTTGGACCATGGTTGGTCTCGTTGGAACCGTCTGGACCTGGGGGTGGTGCAGCCAGAAAGGATCCAGCAGTGGTGGCCGGAGCAGGGAGAACAAATGCGAAGACCAGCAGGTGGTCACGACGGCGCAACATGGCTAGATCATCCACTTGCAGCGACCACTTCTACCTGGTTAGCCCATGTTTTTGGACCATGGTTGGTCTTGTTGGAACCGTCTGGACCTGGGGGTGGTGCAGCCAGAAAGGATCCAGCAGTGGTGGCCGGAGCAGGGAGAACAAATGCGAAGACCAGCAGGTGGTCACGACGGCGCAACATGGCTAGATCATCCACTTGCAGCGACCACTTCTACCTGGTTAGCCCATGTTTTTGGACCATGGTTGGTCTTGTTGGAACCGTCTGGACCTGGGGGTGGTGCAGCCAGAAAGGATCCAGCAGTGGTGGCCGGAGCAGGGAGAACAAATGCGAAGACCAGCAGGTGGTCACGACGGCGCAACATGGCTAGATCATCCACTTGCAGCGACCACTTCTACCTGGTTAGCCCATGTTTTTGGACCATGGTTGGTCTTGTTGGAACCGTCTGGACCTGGGGGTGGTGCAGCCAGAAAGGATCCAGCAGTGGTGGCCGGAGCAGGGAGAACAAATGCGAAGACCAGCAGGTGGTCACGACGGCGCAACATGGCTAGATCATCCACTTGCAGCGACCACTTCTACCTGGTTAGCCCATGTTTTTGGACCATGGTTGGTCTTGTTGGAACCGTCTGGACCTGGGGGTGGTGCAGCCAGAAAGGATCCAGCAGTGGTGGCCGGAGCAGGGAGAACAAATGCGAAGACCAGCAGGTGGTCACGACGGCGCAACATGGCTAGATCATCCACTTGCAGCGACCACTTCTACCTGGTTAGCCCATGTTTTTGGACCATGGTTGGTCTTGTTGGAACCGTCTGGACCTGGGGGTGGTGCAGCCAGAAAGGATCCAGCAGTGGTGGCCGGAGCAGGGAGAACAAATGCGAAGACCAGCAGGTGGTCACGACGGCGCAACATGGCTAGATCATCCACTTGCAGCGACCACTTCTACCTGGTTAGCCCATGTTTTTGGACCATGGTTGGTCTTGTTGGAACCGTCTGGACCTGGGGGTGGTGCAGCCAGAAAGGATCCAGCAGTGGTGGCCGGAGCAGGGAGAACAAATGCGAAGACCAGCAGGTGGTCACGACGGCGCAACATGGCTAGATCATCCACTTGCAGCGACCACTTCTACCTGGTTAGCCCATGTTTTTGGACCATGGTTGGTCTTGTTGGAACCGTCTGGACCTGGGGGTGGTGCAGCCAGAAAGGATCCAGCAGTGGTGGCCGGAGCAGGGAGAACAAATGCGAAGACCAGCAGGTGGTCACGACGGCGCAACATGGCTAGATCATCCACTTGCAGCGACCACTTCTACCTGGTTAGCCCATGTTTTTGGACCATGGTTGGTCTTGTTGGAACCGTCTGGACCTGGGGGTGGTGCAGCCAGAAAGGATCCAGCAGTGGTGGCCGGAGCAGGGAGAACAAATGCGAAGACCAGCAGGTGGTCACGACGGCGCAACATGGCTAGATCATCCACTTGCAGCGACCACTTCTACCTCGGCCAATTGCATTGGAAGGCTGTGAAGGATATTCTTAAGTACTTGCGAAGGACTAAGAATATGTTCATGGTCTAGTGGGGGTGGTGAACTGAAATTGGAAGGCTACAATGATTCTAGCTTCCAATGTGAAGTGGATGATTCGAAGTTAACCTCTGGATTTGTATTCATGCTCAATGGTGGTGCTGTCTCTTGGAAGAGTTCCAAGCAAGACACCATCGCGGATTCAACCACTGAGGCTGAGTACATCGCAGCATCAGCTGCTGCTAAGGAGGCGGTTTGGATGAGGAATTTCGTCCAAGAGTTGGTCGTCATCCCTGATGGAGTTGGTACAGTCCCGGTGTACTGCGACAACACGGGTGCCGTTGTGCAAGCAAAGGAGCCTAGGTCTCACCAAAGATCCAAACATACATTGAGGAAATACCACATAATCCGGGATATTGTGGCTAGAGGTGACATAGCAGTTGAGAGAGTCGCCTCTGCAGACAACATTGTTGATCCAATTACGAAGCCCTTGCCAGGACCGTTGTTTGAAAAACATCGCGAAACAATGGGACTACGCCTGATGAGTAGTTGGCTATAGGGCAAGTGGGAGATTGTTAGAGTAGATGCCCAACTAGCCAACTTGTGGCGTGTGGGTTTTATTGACTCTTGTGTATAACGATCTTTATTTATGAAATACGCATTTCTTTATAGCATTCTTTATTTTCATTATTATAATGTTAACAATTGTGTTGGATAAAGACCTAGAATGCACTATAGTGTATATTAGATGTGATAGTGGATATGATGTCTATCATGAAACACATCTAATAGTCACTGTGTATTCTGAACTCGTTCCTAGTCGATTGGGCCGTCAAAATGAGGATAAGGCCGCCCGAGCTTGAGACTAGAATCTGCGATGTGAAGTACCATGTTTCATTGATAGGGAACATTGTGATGTTCTGAGCATGCAGATGGATAGTGACCTGGTGATCTATCGAACTACCTTCGTTCGGACTTTCCAAGTGGTTACCATTTGTCGAGTGGATAAGTCCGAGGTCTTGGTTGTACTGATTAGTCCTCACTACTCGAAACGTCATTGAGACTCTACATGATAGGCACCTCACTTTGACCCGTTTACCGACTCACTTGGGGTCATTAGGTGGTGAGATTGGGTGAGGTCCCGATGCATGTAGGAGTCGATGCTTTGTTGTCGAGGATTCACCGCTCGCTTTCATACGTGGATATCCTATGTTATCTGAGGAGATAATAGTGTATAAATCTCTGGCCAGAGTACTGGATGTGTTTTAGGTAAATGGGTTTGCCTAGTAACACTCGCGATGTCACTATTTGATCTCCAAGATGTATGCATAGTTATCGGATCTCTAGCGACTCTCTATTTACCAATGGTCGTTGATCTGATCGGGATATATGTGTTGAAAGGACCGTACTGTACACTAACCATGACCAACTGGTTCTTGAAAGCACTATCAGTGATACCTAGGAGATCATGGGGCGATGTTGCTAGGCGCTTTACCATGATCCGATGGGCAAGTCCGAAATTATGATTTCGGAGTCACAATGTTTGTGGGCCCACGGCTAGCTGTATCCCTGAACCATTGAGGGTCACACAAGTACTGGATTCATGATTCCCGCACGGAAACTGAGCTCAATGTGTTGAGCATAGGAGGAGAATTTTAGGGAGTGCGACTTCCTAAAAGTCAACAAGGGTCAAAATGCGATTTCCCAAAGTTGAGGGGCTAAACTGCTATTTTGGTCTAGGTGGTCTGAAAAATTATTTTCACATCATAATAATCAGTTTTGGAAACTGTGTTGATCGATCCGATCGGATCGGCGATCGGGATTATGATGAAGCCACGGTGATGGAAATGAACCTAATGTTCATATGGACTGGGCCTGACCCAAGTCCATTGGGCCGATTCAAGCCCATCACTTATTCATTAAATTAGACCTAGGGCTACAACTAGGACACACTTGATACAACCCTAGCCTCCAAGTAGCCGCCCCACCCTCTCCTCCACACCTCGCCGCAGCCGACCGCCCCTAGCGCCGCCGCCACCGCCGCCGCCCGATTTTCACGTGGTCGGACTTGTTTCGATCACGTCGACGAGAAGATTATGTTCGTACCAAAATTCGTCAGCTCTTCTAGTGCAGATTGACGAAGGACTCGTGTTTCCGGTCGTGGACCTGATTAAGGAGGATCTACCGCCGCGTACCTTGAAGTGCCAGATTCCCTGTGAATCTGGTCGGAGCCAGGCGCCTAGACGCCAGCAAGGTGAATTTCATTAAACATCCTATGCATGTTTTTATGATTGTATTGATATGTATTGAACGTTTCCAGGGCATTTTTTTAAACTTCAGCTGCGCCCCCGGGAAACGGGATCCGGATCCGCCATGGTCGCCAACACTGACTTGGTTAATCTATCAATGATAACCCATATAGCATTGAATCCATGGACTGTTCTTGGTAATCCTACGACAAAATCCATCGCTATGTTATCCCATTTCCATATTGGTATAGGGAGAGGCTTTAACATTCCAGCTGGTCTCTGATGCTCTGCTTTCACTTGCTGGCATGTTAAGCATTCAGAAACGAAATTGCAGATATCTCGCTTCATACATGGCCACCAAAACAGGTGTTGCAAATCTTTATACATATTTGTTCCTCCTGGGTGAATCGAATACTGTGAGTTATGTGCTTCATTCAGAATCTCTTTGCTCAAATCATCTATGCGCGGTACCCACAACCTGCTCTGGTATTTCACAATTACCCCTTCTATCGTAAAAAGATTTCCTCCTCTGTCTTCATCTTGCTTCTTCCATTTCTGTAATTGGCCATCCCTTGCTTGACCCTCTCGAATACGATCTTTCAAAGTAGGATGGATCATAAGAACTGATAGCTTAGAAACATTCTCCTTCATAACTATTCCCAGTTCAAATCTGTTAATCTCTAACGCTAATGGAATCTGAACTGAGATCTGAGCTAAACCCACATTTCTTCTACTTAACGCATTTGCTACTACGTTAGCTTTACCCGGGTGATAACTGATCACACAATCACAATCTTTAACCAGTTCGAGCCATCTTCTCTATCTCATGTTAAGCTCTTTCTGGGTAAAGAAATACTTAAGGCTCTTGTGATCATTAAATATTTCGCATTTCTCTCCATAAAGATAATGTCTCCAAATATTTAATGCGAAAACCACTGCTGCTAATTCTAAGTCATGCGTAGGATAATTCTTCTCATGAATCTTCAACTGTCTGGAAGCATAAGCAATTACTTTCTTTTCTTGCATCAAAACAGCTCCTAGTCCTGTCTTCGACGCATCTATATAAATCAAAAAATTTCCTTTCCCCGACGGTAACGTCAAAACAGGGGCCTCTATTAATGCCAACTTTAATTTCTCAAAACTGGATTGGCATTCTTGATTCCAATCATACTTAATATTCTTCTTAGTCAATGAAGTTAAAGGGACAACTATCTTAGAGAAACCCTCTATAAATCTTCTGTAATAACCTGCAAGTCCTAAAAAACTACGAACCCTATGTTACACTCTTAGGTACAAGCCATTCTCGAACAGCTTCTAACTTAGAAGGATCTACTTGTATCCCATTCTTCGAAATAATATGACCAAGAAATACAACCTTTTCAATCCAAAACTCGCATTTAAACTTAGCAAACAATTTCTTAGTTCTCAGAATCTGCAAAATTTCTCTAAGATGGTTTGCATGATCGAATCTGCTCTTAGAGTAAATGAGAATATCATCTATAAACACGATCACGAATCTGTCTAGAAAAGGTTGAAATACTCTATTCATCAGATCCATAAACACTGATGGCGCATTAGTTAATCCAAATGGCATAACGAAAAACTCATAATGGCCATACCTGGTTCTGAAAGCTGTTTTATACACGTCTGCTTCCTTAACTCGTAGCTGATGGTATCCAGATCTGAGGTCGATCTTCGAAAATACGGCAGCTCCTCGTAACTGATCGAATAAGTCATCTATTCTAGGAAGAGGGTACTTATTCCTAACTGTTAATTTATTCAGTTCTCTATAATCTATACACAGACGCATGCTTCCGTCTTTCTTCTTTACGAACAACACCGGAGCTTCCCACGGTGAATTACTGGGTCTAATAAAACCTTTATCCAATAAATCTTGGATCTGTTCTTTTAACTCCTTCATTTCCTTAGGAGCGAGTCTGTGAGACCCGAAAGCTGATAAGATTAATTGAGTTAATTAATCGGGTTTCATCGAGATCAGCTTTGAGTTTTTGCGCTTGGAGAAGCTAGCGGGTTTTGTTTCAGCCCTTGGAACAGCTTTGGTTAGTTGAGTTCTTTCGCGGAAGCTGTTCAGTAGTTAGCGCGGGTCATCGCTGAATGTTGGTATTCAGCAGTAGTGACGTAAGCAGCTATCGCTGAGTGATTGTGTTCAGCAGTCGTAGCGTGATTAGCTGTCGCTAGTGTTCAGATGTTGTCTAGTGTGCTTTCAGTAGCGGGTGATTGTACGTCATCGTTTGGATTAGTTGGAATGACATCGTTTTGGATTAGCGAAGAAGACTCAGCTGTGAGTTGCGTTAGCGGCAGCTGTGTGTGAGATCTGTTGTTGCGTTGCGAACAGATGTTGGGTTGTTGTTCAGCTTTGAGTAGCACGTGACGTGTCCAGTTGCGACAGTAGTTCTCTGCGACGTCGTTTGAGTTAGTAGAGACTTGTTTTGGCTTAGAGCGATATCTGTTGCAAGATCTGTTTTGCGAGCGGGAATATCAGTTGCGATAGATTTAAGTGTGGTGGATACTGTTCTTTCAGCTGTGATCAGCTTTGGCTTTTAAGAGAGGACTTGGTCTTTGAATTAAGTATCCAGTTTCCATACTTAGAATATTTCCCGATAGCAAGTTCTATCGCGATACCCTAGCTACTGTTCACCGAACCTTATCTTCTTCAATTGCCGGCGGTAGATAGCTCCGACGAGAGTGATAGTGGTAGCGTTGGACTCCTTTTTGTGAGACGCTTCGTTTGGTGGTGATTTACGGATGTTTGCTTGATGTTGGTGAGGTGTGCTAAGACATCTCTCTTGTGTAATCTGTTGGCATAAGCGTCGGATTTCGCTCCTAGCTTGTTGGGGTAAGTTCAGATCCTGCCTTTAAGCTTGTTAGAGCTTTCTGTGATGTTTGACGAGGTAGGATAGCGCTGGTTGAGTGTAGCTCTCTGTTGGATCTGTTTTGACAGATCCTAATTAAGTTTTGAATTACACAAAACCTATTATTGTGTTTCTAACAATTCTATTTAAGCGTACAGGTTTTAGCTAACAAAGAAGACGATCAGCAGAAGCATTATTTGTCCAGCAGATGGTTCACATTATAAATGTTCAGCAGTTTGTTTGGTGTTCATGGAATCAGCAGTTGAATTAGCAATGGAGACGTCCAGAGTTGATTTAGTTGTTTGGTAATCAGCTGGAGCATGATAATCCAGCTGAAACAATAACAACCAGCTGAAGAGCTAAAGTGCGAAGCGAACCAGCTGGATTATGTATTGAGAAGCTTGCTGAAGAAGAAGAAGAAGATTCAAGTTATAAGTACTGCTGACGAATCTGTTAGCAGTCGCAAAGATATAAGTACTGTTGATGAATCCATCAACAGTCGCTATTCAAGAAGAAGAAGAAGAAGATTTCATTTATAAGTACTGTTGATGAATCTATCAACAGTCACTATTGAAGAAGAAGAAGATTTCATTTATAAGTACTGTTGATGAATCTATCAACAGTCACTATTGAAGAAGAAGAAGATTTCATTTATAAGTACTGTTGATGAATCTATCAACAGTCAAGAAGAAGAAGAAGCGTAGATGGAGCTGGAACGAAGAAGTTCAACAGGAAGCTACAGTTGAAGATTCAGCAGATGAGAAGAGGCGCTAGTTTTGGAATGAGCTGTGATGACATCAGCCTTGATGTCATCACAATCAGCAGATGGTTTTCAGCAGATGAAGAGAAAAGCGAAAGAGCTGAAGCGACGTCGTGTTGAGAATCAGCAGATGAAGCAAAGCAACGTTTTGCTCTTGCGCTAAAGATTCAGCAGGAAGACTTTGCGTTGTTATTTCAGCAGACGAAGCTACAGTTTCCAAGTCGCAACGCAAAGATATCCAGTCGCAAGATGAACCAGTCGCAAGCAACAGCAGCATCCAGTCGAGAGCTCATATGAATCAGCTGTTGCTAATCAATCAGTCGCAAGCTTTGCATATTCAGCCGACTTGGTTCCCAGGCGCAAAGAATTGAAGAAGGAGCAAAGTGCAGCAGTCGTAGGAATATATCAGGAGCGAAGCAGTTGACAACTTACGAAGAGTTGCGAGAGCTGAATGTCAACTGCTGAGCTCAATTCAAAATGGAGAAAGCGACAGAAGCCTGCAAAAGTAAAGGACGCAAGTACTTTTACTTTACAGAGGAGCGTTGCATTAAAGTAGAAAGAAGACAAGATAGCCTTCTGGAGCGCTGAACAAGTTTTGGAAGCTTTCCAACGGGAAGAAATTCAGCAGAGGCTATATATTGGAGGCAACGCCCTTTGAAGAAGAGAGACCATAGGAGAGAGTCTGTTCTGCAGAGTGAGCGAGACACTTAGTGTTCGTTCAGTTGGTGCTACTACATACTGTGGGAAATATTCATTGATTACACAGTGCACCAACAGAGGGAAAATAATCTGAAGTGAAGCTGTCAACTAATCATTCGAGAGAGAGTTTCATTGCAGTTGACAGTGTAGCTAGAATTAGCTTGTTAGAGCATTTCCCTCGTGTGTGAGAAAAACAGAGAGTTGAGCGTTCATTGTATCAATCTCACACACCCGGATTCATTCACATCTATTTGCGAATGAATCTCGAAATATGTTTACAGATCCCGTCCAAGCATGAAGACGTTAAACTCTTGTGTATGTAGTTAGTCACACAGTTGCGGCTGATGTGCAGTTATGAAGTAGTGGATCCTTCCGAGGTGGAAGAAGGGGAGATGTAGGATGTTGATATCCGAACTTCCATAAACAAATATGCTGTGTATCGTGCTCTGTTATTCATTCAGCAGTCTATTTACTTAGCACGCATTGCACGTTTACATATCAGCACTTAGCATCACATTTCAGCAGCACACAAGCACGCACGAGTCTTGAACAGATTTATGTTGTACATAAATCTGTTTGAGATGTTTTAAAATATAGGATTCAGTTCTGGTATTTTCCGCATTTTTAAATCATACCAGATCTGTTTCCGGTGCTCAGTTGATTTTAAACGTTCAAGAACAACGAGCTATTGCAGCTCATCTTTTGATTAGCAGCGCAAAACTTTTAATTAATCTTTCAAACCAGCGCTGCTCGGTCCTTTCACTCTCGGATATTGTGTTTCTGTGCTTCGGTCTTTGAGCAGTTGTTGTGTTGCCGATTGAGCAGGTGGTGGATCTGCATCATTGTGGCAATCTGCTTTGTTGTAATTATAGCTCAGAAGACTTGAGGTATGGATGTGAGCTTGTATTCATCTTAGGATTGAGCATGGATTATGTGCTTGCTGTGTATGCTCTGTGCTGTTATCGTTTGTACATTGTCATGATTTCAGCTGTTGCATTTGCATACACGCATATTGCTGTTGAGCTCTATTTTTCTAGCTATGTCTGTTCTGTTGAATTGTGAGTACCAGGATGCTATGTTCAAGGACAAGCGGGTAGTTCCCGTATACCTTGGAGGCTGAGCGGGTAACTCCCGTACCTCAATCTCCCTGCTGGGTTTGTTAGACGCTATGAGCGGAGTGGGTAGCTCCCACACCTCATGAGTGAGCAACAGCAGGTGGAGTCATTTGTTGCATCTGGTACGGTGTACTGGAGATGAGTGGGTAGCTCCCATGTGCTCAGTATACCATGTGTCCACTGTCTATCGTTCCTTTGATCAGATCTTGCTGTTGAGCTGTTGTTGAGATCCTTTGGCTCCCAGCTTTCGGTTGTAACCTTGATCATTTGCATAGCATTTGCATATTATTTAATGCTTTCCTTATGCTGTTTATTGTTGCTCTCCGTACTGGGGTTTGACCCCGAGTTCCCTCTGGGGCTGGTGTTGTTTCCTGTATGTGTTTTCAGGTTTCCCAGGTTACTCTGCTGGTCGTGGTTTTGACCAAGCTGGAGGTGCCCACGGAGGTGGATAAAGTGTCCCAGTTAGCGTATAGCTATATGTACTAGTACTATTAGCCGGGGAATGCCTTGTGCTTGTGGGATTGTGTATTCTGTTGTAGTACTAGTAATTGCGTTGGTTTAAATGTTGTACTGTCGTATTGAATTGTGTTTTATAAACTGGGATATTTTAAGTATGATTGTATTTTAAATTATATGTTTTAACCGTCAGGCCAAAAGCGAAAAATTTTAAGCCACTTTTTTTATGCTTCCGCTAGTGTTTGCGTGGTTTAACTCTGAGATGATCACGAGGCCTGACAGAGTCTGTACGGAGGCTTGGAAACTGGAGCAGCTTCTGGTACTAAATCAATAGAAAATTCTAGTTCTCGTTCTGGAGGAAGACCTGAGATATCTTCTGGGAAGACATCTGGAAACTCGTTCGCTACTTCTACTTCCTCCAAATTAATCTTAGCATCTAGTACTGTCGACATAGCATTTACTAAATATCCTTGGCATCCGTCTCTTAAACACCGCTGGGCTTTCAAAGCTGATATTATCTTAGGTGTGCTATCAAATCTGTCAGCTTTGAATAGGAAAGAAATCCCACTGGGTATATTAATCTTAACCGTTCTCTGCTTAAAATATATAACGGTTCCATGCTTAGTTAACCAATCCATTACCAATATTAAATCAAACTCAATCAGTGGCAATACTATCAAATCTGCATAGACAATATTCCCCTGAAGCTTAAGTTCTATGTTTTGAATAACATGATTGCTCACTATACTTCCTCCCGAAGGAATCTGAACGCAATAACCTACTTCTACTACTTCTGGTTTTACTGGTAATTTCTTAGCAAATCTCTCTGATACAAAGGAATGAGTTACACCAGAATCTAACAATGCTAAGGTAAACATACTAGCGACAACAATCTTACCAGTCACAACCATAGTATCTGCTGGAGCTTGTTCTGCTGTCATAACGTAAGCCCTGCTGGTGATGAGTTGTTGTTTCTGGGGGCAATTCTTAGAGAAATGACCCATCTTTCCGCACGTATAACAACCTTCCTGGTTAAAACGACACTGACCAGAGTGATTCTTCTTGCAATTGGGACATGCTGGCCTATTTCCAAATTTGGGAACAGCATAGATAGGTTGGGCAGCTATTGGTCCTTTTCCTTGAGACCCTTGCTGGTTGTTGTTTGGTTTCTTGAATTGTCTACGGTCTTTCTACTGGAAGGCTTGTCGTTTTAACTGTCTCTCATCCTCTATTGCCTTCCAATCCTGTTCTGCCCGAAGAGCTTTGTTCACAGCTGCTCTATAATCCACGGGTTCTGCCAATCTAACATCATGTTTAATCATAGGCTTCAACCCGTTAATAAAATGTCGAAGCTTGACATCTGCATTGGTTCCAATCAAAGGAACAAAATAACATCCCCTCTCAAACTTGAGGATATACTCCCGCATAGACATCCCTCCTTGTTTAGGAGTTAGGAACTCATTCTGTAGCTCTTCCCTCACGTCCACAGTAAAGCACTGCTCAAAGAATACTCTCTTAAATTTACCTCCCATGTGAACATTTCCAAGTCTACTGTTAACTTGGATCCTTCCCACCATATCATTGCATCTCCTATCAGCATGTAGATCGCACACCGAGGCCTCTCTAATTCTTTCAGGTGTAGGTATTCAAATATCACTTCCATGGACTTGATCCAGCTTTCAGCTATAATAGGATCAGTAGAACAAGTAAATTCCTGAGGTCTCTGTCTTCTGAACCTCTCCTGAGGATCTTCTCTACTAACCAATCTTCCTGATGATTGAACATTCCCTTGATTGGTTTGGTCAACCAAACGTTCTAAAAGTTGGGCCATACTATTTAGGACATGATTCACGCCCTCTGATTCACTATCTCCTTCTATATTACTTCTTCTTCCTCTATCTCGTCCTGCCATATCTGTAAGGGTAGTCCAAATCCACCACAATTCTATTATGAGAGATTACTTTATGCTAGAACATGAAATTAAACTCAAAAATTTCAGAAGCGGCTGGTGAGAGCTGTTCAAACTGTAAGTGTGTTTATCTCAAGGACCATGCTCTGATACCAACTGTAGCGACCTGACTTTTCTTAAAGAAAGTTTAGGAACTTTAGGGTTCAATTTGAAGGGCATAAAACTTTCGATCAGACTTGACATGAAAGTCGCTACCAAATTCTGGATTGAATTGCAAATAACCGCAACTCATACACGAGGAAGATGTAAGCAAAGCTGAATAATAACATATGCGGAACTGGTATAAATCTGACAGGTGCTAAAATGAAACTTCATACAATAACAAATCAGAAGTCTGAACAGATTTCTTCAAAATAGGAAACTAGAAATCTGTTATTATACAAAATTATAATTAAAGTTCTGTACAACAAAATCTGAAACTGCGAGAACAACGGAATCTGGTGTCCACGACAAACACAACTTTTCGTTCAACTCATCACCATCCAGCTCCCTACTGTTCCTTACCTGCACTCAATGAAAACTAGTGAGCATAGGGCCTCAGCAGGTAAAAATCGGAATATCGAAAGCACATAACACAAGCAAACGATATCTGACACTGTACTGAAATCTGAATCTGAATAGTTTAATAAATAAATAAGCTAAAAACAATAACTGTGAAATCTGAATGAATTGAAAGCATAAATATAAACAAGTTCTGAAAATATTTTCTTTAAAATTTCTATAGAGCAGTGATTAAAATCACGCTTTCACTCTTTATTTTCTTTTCTGGTAATTATGAAGTAGACACTTGTACATTGGTCTCAATCTCTTGATCAAACTACATCTGATATCAGGTGTCGAGGAATAAATCCCGACTTTCTGTGAGGGGAACTACAGACCCGTCGATGTGGAACTCTGATCCCTACTGGAAAGGGATTATAGTATCTCTTAACCATAATATTGTCCCTTTCATCTGTGAAGGGGCACATTGGTTCGTCAGCCATGCACTCACCCTTCCTGGAGACCTCTGCTGTCTAAGCCATAACTTTAAACTTTTCTGTAAAATATTCTTTCTTTCATAAAGTCTGTTTTTCTTTTTTTTCTGGTACGCTTTACTGGTTTTACCTTTGTTTAATGATGTTCTAGAACTGTATGAGGATTCTCTGTAATGCTTGCGAAAATGAAAACTGAGTAATGTCACTCGAAATTGTTCGAATGAATCGAATAATCTTTCGAATTGAAGCGGAAATGAATAAGAAATTCAAATCTATACTTTCTGTGTCAATCGAAGAAGAATCGAAGGCTAAAAATACGAAATCTGAATTGTGTATAAGTATCTCAACGAAGAAGAATGAAATCAGATTTTGCCTGTTAGTCAACTCAGATGTCAACGAAATCAATATCAAATAGAATCTTTCAGATGTCAATGGTCAATCAGATGTCAACGATTTTAAATGAAATAGAGTCGTTCATATGTCAATGGTCAATCAGATGTCAACGATTTTAAATGAAATGGTCAACAATAAGGAATCTGAACTCAAACTTAGAATCTGTCTAACATAAAAATATCAGCTTTTGGTTTAAGAACCAGATTTCAGACTTTATCATATGAACATACATGACAATGAAAGAAAACCCCAGTCTGAAGAATTCAAAAGATCTCAAGAAATTTTGGAATTTATCGAATAAGCTACTTGTAAGCTACTTCGAAGAAAATCTTTAGAAAACTCAAGAACTAACTGGAAGAACATCTTCAAACACATTCTAAAATCTTTTTTGAATCAAAATACAGTAAACACGTACTTATTCATAAAAACAGAACATGAACTTTTCTTTTCTTTGAAGAACAACCGTGGCTATCTTCAAATATTTAAAACGAGAAAACTCAAGAACTAACTGGAAGAACATCTTCAAACACATTCTAAAATCTTTTTTGAATCAAAATACAGTAAACACGTACTTATTCATAAAAACAGAACATGAACTTTTCTTTTCTTTGAAGAACAACCGTGGCTATCTTCAAATATTTAAAACGCATACAAACATGCATACAGAACTGAATATATGCTTTCATGAGTGAGCAAGAAACAGAGTTTACTTGCCTGAATTCTGTAACACAATTACAGATGAAGCTGGCAATCACCTACACACCGCTTGTCTCCTTTGAAAAAAAAGCTTTGAAAGGTTTTGTTCGGTTTCTTTACAGAGAGCACCGCTTGATTTTTGGAAAATGTTTTGGTTTGTAAATAATGATGCATGATGTTTCTAACACCCTATATATATATTAATTAGAATGCCTAAGAAAGAAACACATTTAATCAATATTTTCAGAAAGTCTTTTAAAAGCGCTCTCCATTTCAAAGAGAAAACTGATGTATAAATAAAAACCGAACTATTTTAGTTAAATGAAAGATTCAGTTGGCTAGTAGGATCAACCACACAGCTGCTGCAATTGCATCCTTATAACTGAAATCAATTCAACTAATGCAGGAACTGATTAACGCAAAAAGCTCAAATCTGATCTCAACTCAACGTAATAATGAAAGCTGATTTCATGCAACTACAAAGCTGAAACTCAACTTGATAAAACAAAAGCTGAATTCAACCAAATTAAAAGCTGAATAAATTTAGCATTTCCATTTAATCCCTCAATTCTTATAACTTTTTAATTGTTTCCTATAAAAATGACTGGATATTACACAGAGTACCAGCCCTCTACAAAATCTCGAATGGCCCAATAAACCTAGGGCTAAGCTTGCTTCTCCGGCCAAAACGCATCACACCCTTCATGGGCGATATCTTCACGAATACATGATCTCCCACAGCTAGCTCCAGATCTCGTCGCCTCTGGTCGGCATAACTCTTCTGAAGACTCTGGGCTGTCCTCATCCTATCTCGAATCCTCATCACAACATCTGCTGTCTGCTGCACTAACTCCGGACAAGTAAGCACTCTCTCGCCAACCTCATCCCAGTGTACGGGAGATCTACATCTCCTCCCATACAGCGCCTCATAAGGAGGCATCCCAATCGACGCCTGAAAGCTGTTGTTGTACGTGAACTCTACCAGCGGTAATCTCAAGTCCCACGTACCCTGAAAATCAATGACGCAAGATCTCAGCAAATCCTCCAAAATCTGAATGACCCTCTCTGACTGTCCGTCTGTGTACGGATGAAATGCTGTACTAAACGACAAACTCGTCCCCAAGGCGGCATGTAAGCTCCTCCAGAACGCAGATGTGAATCTGGTGTCCCTGTCCGACACTATCGAGACTGGTATGCCATGCAGTCTGACCACCTCTCGGATATAAAGCTCTGCGTACTGCGTCAGGGTGAAAGTAGTCTTCACCGGTAAGAAAAGCGCTGACTTGGTGAGTCTATCCACAATCACACATATAGTCGTGAACCCTCTGGGACTCCTGGGCAATCCAACCACAAAATCCATCGTGATGTACTCCCACTTCCACTCAGGAATGGGAAGTGGCTGCAACAACCCCGCCGGTCGCTGATGCTCCGCCTTGACCTGCTAACAGGTCAAGAACTTGGACACGAATCTCCCTATGTCCTTCTTCATCCCTGGCCACCAATACAATGTATGCAAATATCTGTACATCTTCGTACTCCCTTGGTGGATGGAGTACGTCGATGCATGAGCCTCAGATAAGATCTCGGCTCTCAACTGACTAGTGATCGACACCCACATACGGCCTCTGAAACGGACTATCCCGTCCTCAACTGTATACAGACCTCGTCCTCTGTGCTCATCACGCTGCCTCCACTGCTGTAAATGCTCATCAGAAGCCTGCCCCTCTCTGATCCGCTCTCGAAGAGTCGGCTGAATAGTGAGCGCTGCTAAACTCGGTGAACTTCCTCCTGTTCACTATCGCTGGATGAGGAACTGCTCGATGAGGAATCTGAATCAGTATCAGCCCAGTTCCTGTTGCTTTCCTCAGCAACCAGTACTTTGCGATCATTCTTGCGGCTGGGTCTTTTATCACCTCTTGTCCTCATCCTCCTATCTTTTGATCTTTCCTTGGATCTATCGTCTGTCTTCTCATACTAAAACAGTTCATATCAGTTGTAACTTTATCATTTGTATGGACATTATTATATGGATTAGAAGGATTGTATGATCTTCTCAAGTATTTCCCAAACTTCTTAACGAAGAGGGACATGACGTCATTGCTGAGTTGATCAGCTGTATTTCTAGTGCTGGGAGAGCACTGTTCAGATGTTGTAGCTGCTAGAGCTTTGGTCGGCTGGGAGGTTGACGGTTCAGCTTCTGCTCTTGTTTCCAACTCGAACTCATAAGCTTTAAGGTTTGCAAATAGATCGTGAAGCTCTAGCTTATTGAGATCCTTGGACTCCCGCATGGTCATTGTCTTAACGTCCCATTCCCTGGACAATGCTCTCATCACCTTCGAAGCCAACTCACGGTTGCTATACTCTTTTCCCAAGCTAGTCAACTCAATCACCACGGCGCTAAATCGCTCATCAAACTCCGTCATTGTTTCTCCATACTTCATCTTCATAGATTCATATTTCTGCTGAGTTGTTCTCTTTTGTCTCATCATTTCCTTCACATATTTGTGTCAGCTTTTCCCAAATATCTTTTGTTGTGGCACAGGTTTTTATCTTGCTGAACATGTTTTTGTCCAGTGTCTAGTAGAGAATGTCCCTGGCCACATTGTCCATATTTTCTTTCTTTTTGTCTTCGTTGGTGTACTCATGTCTGCTCTTCTCTAGATACTGGGGCTCGCCATTAGATATAGCAAATGCCAAGTTTGGCTTCATAATTTTCATCGGCCCTTCTGTGATAACTGACCACATGTCATCATCCTGAGCAGCCAGATGCGCTTGCATGCGAATCTTCCAGTCATCGTAGTCCTCCATAGAAAACATAGGAATTTTGTTGTGATAAGTAGACATATTTGAAAAAAAAATAAATCACAAACAACAAGCTGTTCAATAACTGAGATGCGCAGGCTCTGATACCAATTGATAGGATCAATATGGCTCGAAAAACAGGCCTAGGAGTTCAAAAGAGTGGGGGGGGTTGAATGAACTCCTTGGTATTTTAAATATTTTCGAAACCTTTAAAACGATTTTACAAGCACCCACTTAACTTAAATCCGAGTTACCAGATTTAAAGTATCTCAGTCTTAAATCAAATTTCTCAACTAACAAATATTGTGAAGAAATAAGTTGATTAATCTGTGAACAGTGAAACCTTAAATAAATGCGATAAGTAAGAGTTCAGGGTCAAGAGTTTGTTTATGGAAGTTCGGATATCAATATCCTACGTCTTCCCTTCTTCCTTTTCAGGAAGGTTCCACTAGAACATTTGATGTTTACAGCCTCTGTAACCACCCAGTCACCGAGCCTCGCTCCAGGTGAACTCCTAGCAACACCAAATAACACGCAGACGCAGCTGCTGAATACAACACTTAGTATTTTTCGAACTGCTTTAAGACAGCTAGTTCGTTACAGACTCAAGAATGAATATAACAATGGAATACAAGTCTATTGAGTGCTGTAAATCTCGAAGGTAATATCTGTGAAGATCAAGGATGGTGTTCTTCGAGATGAGTTACTGGACTTTTAGTAATTTCTGCAATATATGCTTTCCAGTAACTTGTGTGAGCTTTTGAAAGATAGTATCGATTGATGAAGAGCTCGAGAGTAATGGAAACGTTGAATAACAGAGTGGAGTCGAGACGAAGAGTGAACGAGAGGGCGAGAGCTTCTTCAATTCAAAATCCAGCTATTTATACCCTTCGTCCACAACGGTCATTAAATCTCGCCAAGGAAACAAAATCCCTTTTTGAATATATGTCCATCGCATATTCTGCTCCACTAGAGGTAAATTGCGCTTCGTCAGAGCCAAAATGTCGTTTATCAATATTTGTGCAAACACCGTAAAACGTCATCTGTATACTGCGTACTATTTATCCAAAATAGCACTGACAGTGTTTCCTTAATTTCAGGCAATTGTACGATTCAATCTTCACCATTGATTCTTTCCAATTTGAACATTGATAGAGTTTGAATCGATCCGCGTTTTGCGCATGAATGTGTTCCCTTAATTTCTCTCATCCTTGTTTGTGTAGATACAGCTGAATAGATAAAGATGCTTGAAAATATGCAACAGCTGAGTGTTTTAACACTTGAGTTATTCCAACAGCTGAATACTTCAACAACTGAAATACTTGCCATGTTACTCATAAATTCTGACATCTGAATAAATCATAAATGATATCAAAATAATTGTACTCAACATCTGAAATAAATAGAGGTAGCTGTGTATTTGCAACATCTGAATGCAACAACTGAAAGTAGCAACTGATACTGTGGTGATATCAAACGCTTTGTTAACCCAAAATCCGAATACTCTCAACAAGTTACTTCTGATTCAAAGTAGCTTTATCCAAAAACTGAATACCTCCACTTCTGAAGTGCTGAGATCTGAGATAACTGAATAGATACTGTTTACTACTGAAATACTCGAAACTGAAACAACAGATCACAAACTGTTACTCAAATATGAATGCCCTATGCTTCCAACAATAGATCTTCCACTGTAGCTCACTTCTGAAAACACTGTTCCCGAAATCTGAACTGATCCAAAAGCCAAATCTGTTTCAAAACATTTACCTGACACCAAAGAATGACATCACATCTTCTGAACTTCAATACACAGAAATGACGTCACTACTTCTGAACATTTCGAAATACTGGGATGACGTCACGACATCTGAAAGTCAATTCGGTATGTGATAGTCGACCCAACATCTGAATTATGCGCAACTGTTAATTACTACAACTTACTGACTGTCCAGAAGTTACTTTTGAATTCAGCACTTGTCTCATTTTTTGTTATCACCAAAACTAATAAATTTTACCTTAACACACTCACTGCATCTAAACAATGAAACTTAGCTCTCGTATATTTGTCTGAGCGAGTGTGCAAGAGGATTTAATCTTTTACGGTGCGTACTCTCAAATGTATCATCACACACAGAGAAGTGCTCTCAATAAGCTAATTTCTTCATGAAGAAATCCTCTTTTGTTTTCTTCTCTTCTTTCTTCTATCTCTTGTATATTTTTGTTAATCCCCCAGGCGTTGTATTTATAGCCTCCAAATCTGATATGAACGTTAGGAACAAAGAAATAACCATCGGAAAAGATTCTGAACACTTTTGGTCAATTCTGAAATTCCAGTCGAATCAGGTTTGACCAGACTGGTTTGACCAAGCTGATCTGAGCAGCTGTGATCTGATCTGAGCAGTTGTGATCTGATATGAACAGTTGTGATATGATATGAGCCGCTATGATCTAAAATGAACTGCTGCGATCTGATCTGTTCTGCTGTGACTTGAGTTGTTTCTGTTGCGATATGAGCTGTTGCGATCTGAGCTGTTCTGTAATCTGAGTTGTTCTGTGATCTGAGCTGTTCTGCAAATCTGAGCTGTTATGATGAGATCTGTGCTGAGCTGATCTGTGCAAAAAACTGATTTGTGCTGAGCTGCTCTGTGTAGAACTGATCTGTGATGAGTTGATCTGTGCAGAACTAATTTTACTGAGCTGATTCATGTGCACTCACGTAAATCGTTAGAAGTATAGCAACAATTTTTGTTTTTATCAAAATTAAGATCTGAATATTTTCATATCCAACACGTACATTTGTATCTTTTGTTATTCTATATTTTTTTCAATTTCATCTAATAGTTTCGTATAGATATTCGTCTTTTGAAAAATCACTTTTGTATTATACTTTTTTTTTATGTAGGTTTTATCATTTCTCCCGGGTTTCTTTGTTGGTATGACTTCGATTTGTTGATTTTGAATATTTAATTTATTCCTTGTAAAGGAGGATGATTTGAATAGATCTTTCTAAGGTCATGGATAAAGTTTTGGGAAGCATAAATTTCAAACCAATAAAAAAGTAGAAAGTGAATTTTTATGTTTGTTAATAAATTCATAAAAATTTTCATTAATATGTTTTCTTTCTTCTAAGAGTTTCTCGAAACACCATGTTTTTTCTTATTTCAGCATAGAAATCATTATGTAAAAGAGTTTTATCAACAATAAATTCTTCGTTTTATATAACGTTCAACTCAATAATATTTTATGTTATTGAAGAAAAAGTTGGAGTATTAGGATTATGTCCAGTTTCAGAATTTTGTCCAAGAATATTTGATCTTGTGGTTGTATTAATATGGTTGTGTTGTAGTTATTCTAACATTATCATGTACAGGTCCAGGGATTTCTGATCAACATTTTTAAAATAGAATTGGGTATATCTGAAGTAGATCTCGTTTAAATTTTATATGGGAATTTATTTGTGATACTCTCTTCCGAGATCAATAGTATCTGAAATTGAAGATCCGTACGAGAATTTACTACCACAAGCTCCTTTCCTATCAAAAGAAAGTTTTACTCGATTATCTATGTATTATATCTTGATTTAAGTTGAATATTTGGATCTAATTATTCTGTAGGTTATGATTTGACAATTTCCTTCCAAAATCCATTGTTCT
The DNA here is from genome assembly GCA_001598015.1 of Dorcoceras hygrometricum. Taxonomy (NCBI): domain Eukaryota; kingdom Viridiplantae; phylum Streptophyta; class Magnoliopsida; order Lamiales; family Gesneriaceae; genus Dorcoceras; species Dorcoceras hygrometricum. The sequence goes on along the minus strand of KV011191.1, from coordinate 644,912 downwards.
GGAAGTGTGATGCCCTCCATCGAAGATGTTTGGAATTACTGTATTAGATCTGGTTAAATCTGTTTGGAGTAAATTAAAAGAGTTCCCTTCTTAATATAGAATTTCACATTTATAGCAATGGCTGATATGAATACTTTAATTATATGATAGTCTAAAGATTAAAGCTACTGGAATTAATCCTTGAATCATTTTATAATTATGAATTTTTGTTTTTAAACCTAAAGATTTTAAAATGTTTTTATCATTTAGAGAACCAGTGAAATTAAGATAACAATCCAAAGAGATTGGACCATTACAAAGGCTCAATTCAACTGAACTTAAAAGAGAACCTTTAAAGTGCCAGCTTAGACTTAGGCTGGTGATGATGTCTTGGGTAGACCCGAGCTGTTTGGGTCTTCAGCTTAGACAAGATGTTATCTGTAGCAGATATATTTGACAAGAGCTATTGCGAGGACCGGAAATTATCCTATGGTAATTAGTGGGGTAATCAAATCGGAGAAGTGATTAACCAAGAGAAGACTTCAGCTTGAGAAGCTACTGGTGAAGAGACCAGCTTAGAGGTTTGCTGGTGGGTTCGAATGTTAAACCAAGACCGGCTTTGGTCAGAGATGGTTGGGCAGGTTGGTTCCAAGCTAGACAACAAGTTTGAGTGCTAAACTGGATTATAGCTTGTGATCTGGTTAGTGAGAACAGCGTATTAACAACCAGCTTGGGAGAGTTAGTGTAAGCTATTGGTGACCTATGGGTTTGGCATGGACCAGATCGAACGTGAGCTGGTCTGAGAGGATTTCTCTGAGCTGGATTGTTTTGTTGTACTGGTTCGGGAGATACCAGATTAGAGATGAACAGCTTGGGGAATTTACTGTATAGGCGCAAGCTGGAACCAGCTGGGAGATGTGCTGGATGCTCTAAGTTGGTCTGTTTGGAGCAAGAGCTGATTTTGTGCCTAAGCTGGAACAGTAAGCTGGAAAAGTTTCGAGATCTGAGCTGATTGAAGACACTGCAGATGGAACCTGATCTGGGTATGCAAGATTTTCTAATTACCCAAACTGAATTGTTATGCGTGCTGAGTTGAAAAGCGTTGCAAAAGATGAACATATGAGATCTGGATTAGGTGCGCAAGCTGAGTTGCTTTGCCCGGGCTGGAATATAGTGAGGAGATCTGAGCTGATCTGATACCACTGTAGCCGTAAGCTGCTGTAGACGTGATCTGAGTAGCGGGCGGGAGCTGTTGCGCATACCAACTGGGAAACAGCATGTTGTTCGATGCCCGAGCTGATGCAGTGTAGAAGGTTGAGCCGATCTGGAGGCACTGTAGATTAGACCGGAGAGACTAAGTGGTATAAATAGTTGACCATTGACCCACACTTAGTCATTTTTACATCACACAATACTTATCTTCTCCCGAGAGATATTTTTCAAACCCTCTTGGGTACTGTTCACCCGATACATTTTTATTCCGATTGCGGGAGTTTGGCCGGTCGGTTGTGAGCAAAGGTGCTACTGATGGAAGCGTCTGTTCAAGGGCTTTAACCTGTATTGGTGGCCCGAAGCTGTTGGCCGAGAGCTAAGGTTTGAGCAGTGAGATTGTTGTTTCAGCCGTGAGCTTTGATTGAGGATTGTGGTAAGATTTGAGCAAAGGTATGAATTTGAGCTTATGGTTACAGCCTTGAGATGAGCATGCGAATGTATCTGTGCGTGTGATGTCTGAGCTGTGTTATAAATTCGGTTTTAAGCTGAGTTGCTTAGCCTTATATCACTAGATGTAGCTATGAGCTGAAATGTATTAATATTGTTTATGTGTGCTGACTTGCCCAGCTGAGAACTGCTTGTCAACAGGTGAGATTGAAATAAGCATATGATAGCGTATTCTGAACGTGTGCTGATTTTCTGGTAACGGTTATGATTTATGGGCGTGAGCTGAGTTGCTCAGCCGTGTACAGCATGATGTTTCCTGATTTGTTTATGTGCTGAGCTGTTGTTTGCCTTGAGCATGATGTTATGCTTGTGTTGAGTAGCCGAGATGAATTTTACTCGTGTTATGCTTGTCGGGTCTAAGTTGTTTACGTGCTGTGTTGTCGTAGCTTTTATGTGTGAGCTGAGTTGTCGTGCTTTTTGTTATTGTCGTTTTGTGACCATGAGCTGAGTTGCTCAGCGTAGTATCGCATGGTAGAGCCTGATCTGTGTTGTTTTTTACCTGCGTATGAATTTATATAGCTGCTATGTATGCTGTTTGGTTTGTGTTTTCGTGCTGATCTGCATGTGTTTTATTGTATGTTGTTGCATGAGTTGTTGGCATTGCATATATACATATCATCTTGAGCATGTTCCCTTGGATACCGAATAATCACTGAGTCGTGATTGACCGGCCGACTCGTCATGCCTTGGAATATGATATGATCACTGAGTCATGACTGGCCGGCTGAGCCATCGTGCCTGAGAATCCAATCTCTTTAATTGAGTTGTAATTGCCAGCTGTGTCACTGTGCTTTGGATTCTGATGATTTTGAGTTATTGATTGCCAGCTGAGTCGCTGTGCTTTGTTACCGATGATTCTTGGTACCCCCTCATTCCTTGCACGACACTTGTTTCATGCTTAATTTGATATCTGTATGTTGATTGCTCTTCGTAATGAGGTTTGACCTCGTGTGTTTTTCCTTGGGGCTGCTTTGGCAATGTGTTTGGCCATTTCAGGCTTTTTCAGGTAGATCAGCTGTTCCGAGAGATGAGACTGCTGGTGGAGGCCCAGGCGTTGAGTTCCCAGTTATCTATGCATATTTTATATTCAGTCCTTACGCTGTGTATCTGTATTTCTGAATTGTACTGTGGATTGAATATATATATGTACATTGTTGTGATTTTTGAGATTCTCTGGGTTGACTTTTGAGTTAAAGTCTGTATTTTTAATATTAAATACTTTGAAGAACTGTATTTTAGTTCAGGCCGAAAAGAAAAATTTTAACCACTTTTAAGTTTCTACGTGTTGTACTTTTTGACATATTAAGAGCACCGGGCCTGGCATCTACTAGTTGTAGGGAATGAGCAGTGAATTCGAACAAAAGAGTTTGAGGGGATCCATACGGTACTACCTTAAATTCATTTGGTCCATAGTTCCTTTAAATAGTATATTGACCAAGCTACTTGACTCTACGTATATGCGAGCCACCTAATAATTTGCGATCATGGCCCAAATTATGAGACCCGAAAGTTTAAAAAGATTAATTGAGTTAATTAATCGGGTTAACATAGACCAGATTTGGGCTTGAGCAGATCTGGGATGAACCAGCTTTGAGTTGGTATGCTTGGTGAAGTTATCGGGTTCGTTTAAGTCCTTGGAACAGATCTGGAGAGTTGGAGTTTTCCCGCGGGAACTGATCAGATGTGAGTGTTGGCCATCGCTGAGTGATCGCGTTCAGCAGTGGTGATGGAATGTTGTCGCTAGGCAGATATGAGTTCGCTAGCGGGTTTCTGTAGCGAGTAGCTAAACTACGTCGTTTGGATTAGTTGGAACAACAGCGTTTTGGTTTAGCGAGCGAGATTCAGATTTGAGGCGTGGTCTTCAGATTTCGATGGGATCTGAGTGTTGTGATGCTGGTTAGCATTTTCAGATTTGAGTAGTGGGTGACGTGTCAAGATGCAAAAGTAGACTTCGTGCGACGTCGTTTCGATGAGTCGAGACCTGTCTTGGCGTAGAGACAGTGTGGTGAGATTCAGATCCGAGTGGAAAATCAATTTTGAGACTTAAGTTGTCGGTAGGTTCTGTTCTTCATATTTGAGAAGATCTGACCTTTATATAGAGAACCTTGCCTTCGTTCTTGATTATTCAGCCCCAACACTTAGAATATTTCCCGTGAGCAAAATCTGTCGTGATACCCTTGCTACTGTTCACCGAACCTTATCTTCTCCGATTGCAGACGGTAGATAGCTCCGACGGAAGTAAGAGTGGTAGCGCTGGACTCCTCTTGCTAAGACGCTTCGTTTGTTGTTGCTGTTGGAAGCTTGCATGAAGCTGGATAGGTGTGCGAAGACATCTACCTTCTCTAGTCTGTTAGCATAAGCGTCGGATATCGCCTGCCTTTCAGGTAGCTCGTTGGGTAAGTGTTAAGATCCTACCTTGTGCTTTGTTTAGAGCCTTCTGTTGTGTTAGAAGGGTAGGACAGATTTGGTTGAGCCCGTAGCTCCCAATTCATGAGTTTTCTGTGCTACTGTCCTTGAGCTAGTATCTGTATTTGTCTTAGCAGGTGTGAGATCTGTGTTGCTCGAGAGTGCTTTGTTGTAATTATAGCTCAGAAGATTTGAGGTACGGATGTGAGCTTGTTTTACAGCTTTGGATTGAGCATGAGTGATTATGCTTGCTGCTGTGTATGTTTTGCATTGTTGTATATGTTTCTGTGTTGGACATTTCACATGTTGCATACACGCATTTATCATATTGAGCTCAGATCTGTTGTAGCCGTGTCTTTTGTGCCTTTTTCTATTGATCTGTGCGTACCAAGATGCTTGTTTAGAGGTCGAGCGGGTAACTCCCGTCACCCTCATCTCCCTGCTGGGATCTGTTAGCCACTATGAGCGGAGTGGGTAGCTCCCACTATCTCTTGAGTTGGGCAACAGTGGGTTGAGTTGTGTTTTGCATCTGGTGTTGTGTGTTTGTATTCAGTTGTTCATGCATATCATTTGCATATTACCTGTTGCTTTCCACTTGTTGTTTTATATTGCTCTCCGTACTGGGGTTTAACCCCATGTCCCTCCGAGGATTGGTATTTGTTTTCATGTGTATGTGTTTCAGGTTACCATGGTTATTCAGCTGGTCGTGGAGTTGACCCAGCTGGAGGTGCCCCAGGATTTGGTTAGAGTGTCCCAGTTAGCGTATAGCATATATGTATAAGCACTGTTAGCCGGGGAGTGCCCTGTGCTTTATTGTATTCCAGTTGCATTCTGTAGTGCTTGTATCTCTTGAATGATGTACTGTTGTACTGAGTGATTGTAAACTGGGATATTTTGAGTATTGCGATATTTTAAATTATGTAATCTTTCAGTCAGGCCAAAAGCGAAAATTTTAACCACTGTTGTATTGCTTCCGCTAGTGTTTGCGTTGTTTAACTCTGTGATTGAGCACGAGGCCTGACATTTTTGATATCAGAGCTTAAGCTGGGATAAGCTCGATTTCTTTTGATCACACTCGAGTCTAGGCACAGTGTTGCTTATTGAATGTGCATGACTATGTGATTTACTTGTTCTGAGATATATTTCTTGCTATGTCATCTTACCCTCTTAGTATCTTCCTAGATGCCGCCTAGACGTAGGGGTAGAGGTAGAGGGCAGTTTCAGCAGGAATCCGAGGGTCAGAATGATGAGGATCAGCGTAGCGTTCCTTGTCGTAGATGTACCAGACAGGTCTAGGATGAAGTAGATGAGCTGGCAGCCCGTGTGGACGACATGGAACTTGTGATGGCGAGGTTTCAGCGGATGAATCCATAGATGTTTAATGGTGATGAGCCTAGTTCCAATGCGGAGTCCTGGTTGCAGCATATTACCGGGTTGTTTGATCTTGTCAGGTATGACGACGAGCATAGGTTGAGTCTAGCTACGTTTCAGTTGAGGAGGAATGCGGAGTGTTGGTGGAGAGGCGCTTCGAGGACTCTTGAGGAGACTGGAGTAGGGATCTCGTGGAACAGCTTTTGTACTGCCTTCCGTCAGGAGTACATTCCGGAATCCTTTGTGAACACCAGGGAGCGTGAGTTTGATAACCTAGTGCAGGGGACTCTGTCTGTAGGAGAGTATGCCCGGAGATTTTCTTCTCTTCTTGCGTATGTTCCGCATGTTTCTGGCCGAGAGAAGGCGAAGAGGAACAAGTTCTTGGAAGGGTTGAATGAGGAGTTGTATTCGTTGGTGCTGGCGAGTTCACCGGCTAGCTATGCAGAAGCGGTGGACAGGGCTATTGACATTGAGGAGGGACTGTAGAACCGTAGGTCTCGTGTTAGGCCGCAAGTGGTGCAAGGTAACCGTCCCATGGTTTCGGGGGTGCAACCTTCCCAGTCTGTGTAGTCGTCTCAGCCACCTCAGCAGCAAGTAGCCCAGCAGTCTGGACATCAGAGGTTTAGACCTCGTGGTCGTCAGTTCAAGAAGAATTCTGGTTCTAGTTCTTCTGGCTCGGGTAGTTCTGGCAGTGGTAGTAGTTCCAAGGTCGAGTATTGTGTCCAGTGTGGTGGAAGACATCCTACAACGCAGTGTGTGGGTGTGCAAGGTTCTTGTAACGTATGTGGTCAGTATGGGTACTTTGTGAGAGTGTGTCCTCTGTCTGTATCTCAGCATACAGCCGCCCCACCGTAGGATCGAGTTGGATCGTCTAGAGGTCATTCTTCTTTTCTGGTTCAGCAGCAGAGGTTAGGGGAGCCACAGTTAGGCTACTCCAGCAGCCTGGTCCTTCGCGGTTTGGACAGTCTTCCCATCCTCAGTTTTCAGGACCTCAGTTTGCCCAAGTGAATGCCATGACGAGGGAGCAAGTGGAGGGCACGCCAGGATGAGGAGTGATCGCAGGTACTTGTTTTGTTTTTTATTTTCCTACGCGTGTGTTGTTTGATACAGGAGCATCACATTAGTTTATTTCTGATGCATTTGTGGTTGAGCATGGTTTGCATACCACTATTTTGTGTGATGTTGTGTCTGTTGCGACTCCTGCCGACGCGAGCCTGTTCTCCCAAGAGATTTTGTTGAATGGCATACTTAGGTTTGGTGAGAATGTGCTGTTATAGAACCTGATTAGGCTAGTGATGTGGGATTTCGATTGCATAGTGGGAATGGACGTGTTGTCTAGCTATAAGGCCGCCGTGGATTGTTTCCATGGCGTTGTGCGATTTAGGCCCCAGTCTGGCGAGAAATGGAATTTCTATGGCCAAGATTCCCAGTCGAAGATTCCTTTAGTCTCTGCGATGGAAATGTTTAGCCTGTTGTCGTTAGAGAATGCTGGTTTTATGATCTATGCCTTAGATGCCTCTTCTTCTCCGCGCGTAGAGCTTAGCAAAGTTCCCGTTGTTCGCCATTTCCCGGATGTATTTCCGGAGGATATTCCTGGTTTTTCTCCGAAGAGGGTGATAGATTTCAGCATTGAGTTGGTACATGGTACAGCTCCGATTTCGCGTGTTCCGTATCATTTAACTCCTGCTGAGTTGAGGGAGCTTAAGGTTCAGTTTAGTGATTTGCTGGAGAAGGGATTTATTAGACCTAGCATGTCACCGTGGTGAGCGCATATCTTGTTTGTCAAGAAGAAAGATGGGTCGATGAGGATGTGTATCGACTTTAGGCAACTGAATAAGGTGACAGTGAAGAATAAGTACCCTTTGTCTAGGATCAATGACTTGTTTGATCAGCTTCAGGGTTCATTTGTGTTTTCTAAGATCGATTTGCGTTCGGGGTACCATCAGTTGCGCATTCGAGAACAGGATGTGCCGAAGATTATGTTACGTACGAGGTACGGGCATTATGAGTTTTTATTTATGCCTTTTAGTTTGATGAATGCCCTTGCAGTTTTCATGGACTTGCTGAATAGAGACTTTAGAGAGTTCATCGATCAGTTTGTGATTGTATTTATCGATGACATTTTGGTGTACTCTAAGACTCCGATGCAGCATAAAGAGCATTTTAGGTTGGTTCATCAGACGCTACGAGACTCGCAGCTGTATGCTAAGTTCTCCAAGTGCGAGTTTTGGTTAGATCGAGTTGTGTTTCTGGGTCATGTGATTTCGGTGGATGGTATTTCTGTGGATCCCAGTAAAGTAGAGGCTGTGATTAACTGGGAGCGTCCCAAGAATGTTTCTGAGATTCGTAGTTTCTTGGGATTGGCTGGCTATTATCGGCGCTTTATAGAGGGATTCTCTAGTATAGCTAAGCCAATGACGGAGTTGACTCAGAAAGACAAGAGCTTTATTTTGACTGAGCAATGCGAAAATAGTTTTCAATTGCTCAAGGATAAGCTAACTTCTTCGCATGTGTTAGCTTTACCGTCTGGTTCAGGTGGTTTTGTGCAGATGCTTCCTTGAATCGATTGGGTTGTGTATTGATGCAGAATGGTCGAGTCATTGTGTATTCCTCTCGTCAATTGAAACTGCATGAGACTCGTTACCCAGTTCATGACTTGGAGTTGGCAGCAATGGTTTTTTCCGTGAAGATTTGGCGCCACTACCTGTATGACGAGCAGTTTGTGGTGTATTCAGACCACAAGCCTTCAGTATCTGTTTTCTCAATCAGATTTGAACATGAGACAGCGTATATGGATGGAGTTTCTTAAGGATTTTGATTGTGAGATCCATTATCAGCCTGGGAAGATGAATGTTGTCGCTGATGCATTGAGCAGAAAGGCTCAAGTGGCGATGCTGGCTTCGTTGCAGATTTCGAAGGTCCATGAGAATCTAAGCACTACTGGTTGGCGATTTTACCTAGCTGAGGATTATGTTGTGGTGTCTTCTTTTCAAGTTGAGCCACATTGCGAGCATTAGAGCAGCTCAGAGGACAGATCCCTCCATCCATGAGTTGAAGCTGAAGGTGAGGGCTGGACAGTTAGAGGATTATTCTGTCTCATCAGATGGTTGTTTGAGGTTTCGTGGCAGGTTGGTTGTGCCAAATATGATAGATTTGAAGGATGAGATCTTGAGAGAAGCGCACTGCAGTAGACTTAGTGTCCATCCTGGTGCGAGAAAGATGTATCATGCCTTGAAGCAGCATTACTGGTGGGCAGGTTTGAAGAGTGATGTTGCTGATTTTGTAGCCCGTTATTTGAATTGTCAGCAGAACAAGGCTGAGAGGATGATACCTGGTGGTTTGTTACAAAGCTTAGAGGTGCCTCAATGGAATTGGGAGCACATAGCTATGGATTTTGTAACGCATTTACCTCGTTCCAGTAGAGGTTGTGATGCGGTTTGGGTGGTGATAGACAGATTTTCGAAGTCTGCGCACTTCATTCCCTACAACATGACCTATTCTTTGAAGAAGATGGCGAAGCTGTACATAGATTTCATGGTGAGATTGCATGGTGTGCCTGTTTCGATCGTTTCATATCGTGATCCGAGGTTTACTTCCAGGTTTTGGAAGAGTTTGCAAACATCTTTGGGTACCAGATTGGCGATGAGTACAGCGTATCATCCCCAGACAGATGGCCAATCTGAGAGGACTATCTAGATTTTAGAGGATATGTTGAGAGCTGTTGTGATGGATTTTAGCGGTAGCTGGCAAGATTCGTTGTCTTTGGTTGAGTTTTCTTACAACAACAACTATCAGATCACGATTGGTATGGCACCATTTGAAGCTTTGTATGGCAAAAAGTGTAGATCGCCTATATGTTGGGAAGAAGTGGGGGAGAAGCAGTTGTCTTCTCTAGAATTTGTGCAGCAGATGAGAGATCAAGTGGATCTGATTCGCTAGCGAATGAAAGCTGCACAAGATCGCCAAGAGAGTTATGCGAACAAGAGGCGTAGGCCTTTAGAATATGAGGTTGGTGACCTAGTGTTCCTTAAGGTTCCTCCTTTTCTCAGTGTTATGAGATTTAGTCTCAAGGAAAAGTTGGCTCCTCGTTATGTTGGACCCTATGAGATTGTTGAGAGGATTGGCCCTTTGGCGTATCGGTTGTTGTTGCCACCAGATTTTTCTTCCTTACATGATGTGTTTCATGTGTCGATGTTGAGGAAGTATGAGCCAGATCCCTCGCATGTGTTGAGAACTGATGAGGTGGAGCTAGATAGAACTTTGAGCTACGTTGAATATCCCTTGCAGATCTTAGATAGAAAAGAGAAACAGCTGAGGAATAAGACCATTCCCTTGGTGATGGTCCAGTGGATCAAGCACGGTAGAGAAGAAGATACTTGGGAACTGGAAGAGAAGATGCAGCGTGAGTGGCCACATCTGTTTGCGTGAGTGTAGTATCAGATTCCAGTAGTTGTTTCGTTGCTTGTGTTCGTTTCCCCAGTTATCTTGAACTCTTGATCTAGAGTTGTTTGATTTCGATGACGAAATCATGTTTTAGTGGGGGAGAGATGTGAGACCTGAAAGTTTAATAAGATTAATTGAGTTAATTAATCGGGTTAACATAGCCCAGATTTGGGCTTGAGCAGATCTAGGATGAACCAGCTTTGAGTTGGTATTCTTGGTGAAGTCATCGGGTTTGTTTAAGTCCTTGGAACAGATCTGGATAGTTGGAGTTTTCCCACGGGAACTGATCAGATGTGAGTGTTGGCCATCGCTGAGTGATCGCGTTCAGCAGTGGTGATGGAATCTGTTGTCGCTAGGCAGATATGAGTTCTCTAGCGGGTTTCTGTAGCGAGTAGCTAAACTACGTCGTTTGGATTAATTGGAACGACAGCGTTTTGGTTTAGCGAGCGAGTTTCAGATTTGAGACGTGGTCTTCAGATTTCGATGGGATCTGAGTGTTGTGATGCAGGTTAGCATTTTCAGATTTGAGTAGCGAGTGACGTGTCTAGATGCAACAGTAAACTTTGTGCAACGTCGTTTCGATGAGTTGAGACCTGTCTTGGCGTAGAGACAGATCTGTGGTGAGATTCAGATCCGAGTGGGAAATCAGTTTTGAGACTTAAGTTGTCGGTAGGTTCTGTTCTTCAGATTTGAGCAGATCTGACCTTTATATAGAGAACCTTGCCTTCGTTCTTGATTATTCAACACCGACACTTAGAATATTTCGCGTGAGCAAACTCTGTCGCGATACCCTAGCTACTGTTCACCGAACCTTATCTTCTCCGATTGTGGACGGTAGATAGCTCCGACGGAAGTAAGAGTGGTAGCGCGGGACTCCTCTTGCTAAGACGCTTCGTTTGGTGTTGCTATTGGAAGCTTGCATGAAGCTGGAGAGGTGTGCGAAGACATCTCCCTTCTATAGTCTGTTAGCATAAGCGTCGGATTTCGCCTGCCGTTCAGGTAGCTCGTTGGGTAAGTGTTAAGATTCTACCTTGTGCTCCCAATTCGTGATTTTTCTGTGCTACTGTCCCTGAGCTAGTATCTATATTTGGCTTGGCAGGTGTGAGATCTGTGTTGTTCGGGAGTGCTTTGTTGTAACTATAGCTCAGAAGATTTGATGTACGGATGTGAGCTTGTTTTACATCTTTGGATTGAGCATGGGTGATTATGCTTGCTGTTGTGTATTTGTATTGTTGTATATGTTTCTGTGTTGGACATTTCACATGTTGCATACACGTTATCTTATTGAGCTCAGATCTGTTGTAGCCGTGCCTTTTGTGCCTTGTTGTATTGATCTGTGCGTACCGGGATGCTTGTTTAGAGGCCGAGCGGGTAACTCCCGTCACCCTCATCTCCCTGCTGGGATCTGTTAGCCACTATGAGCGGAGTGAGTAGCTCCCACATCTCATGCGTTGGGCAACAGCGGGTTGAGTTGTGTTTGCATCTGCTGCCGTGTGCTGAGACGAGTGGGTAGCTCCCATATACTCACACACCCCGTGGCCACTATTGTTCAGTTGTATCTGTTCTTGATCAGCTTTGAGATTCTGTCTCCCTGCCATTGGTTGTAGCCTTCTATTTGTACTCAGTTGTTCATACATAGCATTTGCATATTATCTGTTGCTTTCCACTTGCTGTTTTATGGCTTGGTATTTGTTTGCCTGTGTATGTGTTTCAGGTTACCACGGTTATTCAGCTGGTCGTGGAGTTGACCCCACTGGAGGTGCCCCAGGAGGTGGTTAGAGTGTCTCAGTTAGCGTATAGCATATATGTATAAGCACTGTTAGCCGGGGAGTGCACTGTGCTTTATTGTATTCCGGTTGCATTCTGTAGTGCTTGTATCTGTTGAATGATGTACTGTTGTACTTAGTGATTGTAAACTGGATATTTTGAGTATTGCGATATTTTAAATTATGTAATCTTTCAGTCAGGCCAAAAGCGAAAATTTTAACCACTATTGTATTGCTTCCGCTAGTGTTTGCGTGGTTTAACTCTGTGATTGAGCACGAGGCCTGACACTAATCACGAGAGGATGTTTTTATATTGATCCCTCCTTGTAGGTCTTTGGGTCCGAAAGATATTATGGCGATATTCAACAGTGGTGTGACCATAATCCCTGTGAAAATCGCATATTTTTTGGACTTGGGTTTTCAGAACCCCCCCTCCCTTTACTCCCACGGGATCTCTGCACTAGTCTTCTTTCTTCACAAATTTCTAGCGCTCATGGTTTGTTAACCTTCAAAAGTTTATGGGCCGTGAACTATCCAAATAGTGAAGGAGCATCAGATCGCGTAGTCAAGGCTCTGCTCTATCCATATGAGGTTCCTTGGATGGTTTTGGGGTGGGGGTTTGGTCGACCCTCTGAGCAGTTTGTACTTCCTCCATGTTAACGTACTTACAGGCTTGAGTCCAAGGTTCATCAAATGTCTTTGGTGGCTTCTTTGCCTGTGATTTGAAAAATTCGCCCCCTCTTAACCCTGGGTGGGTACTGATCAGTAGATCTGGATTCACTGAACGCACCTCGATAATAGTTCTATTAAAGCACCTTATGTACTCCCGAAGGTTCTCTTGTTCCCTTCACTTAACATTAAATTGATTCAGCGTCATTGGTTGCTTTTTACTACTGGCGAACTGGTAGAAGAACGCCTTGCTAAAGTTCGGGAAAACAGTGAATCCCCCAACAGGGAGGAGGCTGAACAACTGTTGAGCTAACCTCACCGGTTGGTCAGGAAGACGTTGCATTTAATGGGATCGGCATATTGGTGTAGTGCCTCATTTTTGAATCTAGAATGGTGCTCAGTTTAACGGCTGGATCGACGCCTAATCCGGTCCACGACCAGAATCTCAACTCATTCGCCGGTTTGCACTAGAAAAACGACGAAAAATTGACGGACGGAATCTCCTCTCCGAGGTGGTCGGAACAAATTCCGACGGCGGCGTCGGAGAGGGAAGAAGGGAGAGGGGAGGAGTTTGCTGAATAGCTTTTGGTGTCTTTATTTCTCTCTTTTGAAAGTGTCTCCTCATTGCCATATTTATAGATTGAGGGATAGAGTTTGATTTGAACAAAACAGTGAACATTCGGTTTAACTCAAACAATGAACATTCGGTTCAAGTCAAACTGTGAACAATCGTTTCGACTCCCTCAATTGTGGTCTCATCATAATCCCGATCAATGATCAGATATCACCGATGTGCTCAGTTTAAAAAACTGATCATTATGATGCAAAATCAAATTTTCGGACCACTAAATCTATATATGACAAGTTTACTCTCATTAGATAAATATGGAAATCCTACTCCCTTAGCTACTTTAGGAAGTCATACTCCCAACCTTCCTCCTACTATACTCAACACTTTGAGTACCATATCCGTACGGGAATTGGGAAACCAGTACTTGTGTGACCCTCAATAGTTCAGGGATACAATTAGTCGTGGGATCAACATTTGTGACTCCGAAAACACATTTTCGGACTTACCCATCGAATCATGGTAAAGCGTCTAGCAAAACATCGCCCCATGATCCCCTAGGTATCACTGATAGTGCTTGCAAGAACCAGTCGGTCATGATTAGCTTACAGTACGGTCCTTTCAACTCAAATATCCATGGCCCAACACGTGCTTGGAATAGTGACATCGCATGTGTTACTAGGTAAACCCATTTACCTAAAACACATCTGTACTCTGGCCAGAGATTTGTCACACTATTATCTCCTCAGAGAGCATAGGATATCCACGCACAAGGGCGAGCGGTGAATCCTCGACAACGAAGCATCGACTCCTACATGCACCGGGACCTCACCCAACCCCGCCACCTGATGACCCCAGCTGAGTCGGTAGACGGGTCAAAGTGAGGCACCTATCATGTAGAGTAGTGAGGACTAATCTGTACAAACAAGACCTCGGACTTAATTCACTCAACAAATGGTAACCACTTGGAAAGTCCGAACGAGGGTAGTTCAATAGATCACCAGGTCACTATCCATCTGTATGCTCAGAACATTACTATGTTCCCTACCAATGAAATGTGGTACTTCGCATCGCAGATGCCAGTCTCAAGCTCGGGCTGTCCTTATCCTCTTTTGGACGTTCCAATCGACTAGTAACAGGTTTATAATACACAGTGACTATTAGATGTGTTTCATGATAGCCATCAAATCCACTATCACATCTAACATACAGTATAGTGCATTCAAGGTCTTTATCCAACAATTGTAATCATAATAATGAAGATAAAGAATGCGAATTTCATAAATAAAGATCGTTTTACATAGAGTCAACAAGAACCCACATGCCACAAGTTGGCTAGTTCGGCACCTACTTTGACAATATCCCACTTGCCCTAAAACCAACTACTCATGAGACGTAGTCCCACTGCTTCGCGATATTTTTCAAACAATGGTCCTGGAAAGGGCTTCGTAAGTGGATCAGCAATGTTGTCTGCAGAGACGACTCTCTCGACTGCTATGTCACCTCTAGCCACAATTTCCTGGATTATGTGGTATTTTCTCAGTATGTGTTTGGATCTTTGTTGAGACCTAGGTTCCTTTGCTTGCGTAATGGCACCCGTGTTGTCACAGTACACCGGGACTGGACCAACTCCTTCAGGAATTACGCCCAAATCTTGGACGAAATTCCTCACCCAAACCGCCTCGTTAGCAGCAGCTGATGCTGCAATGTACTCAACCTCAGTGGTTGAATCCGCGATAGTGTCTTGCTTGGAACTCTTCCAATAGACAGCACCACCATTGAGCATGAATAAAAATTCAGAGGTTGACTTTAAATCGTCCACGTCGCATTGGAAGCTAGAATTAGTGTACCCTTCCAATTTCAGTTCACCACCCCCAAAGACCATGAACATATTCTTAGTCCTTCGTAAGTACTTAAGAATATCTTTCACAGCCATCCAATGCATTTGGTCAGGGTTGGGTTGGTAGCGGCTTGTGACACTCAGAGCATGTGCGACATCCGGTCTAGTCGAGATCATACCATACATAATACTACATATTGACGAGGCATATGGCACACGTGTCATACTCTCTATCTCCTCATCAGTCTTCGGGCACATAGACTTAGATAGAGTGACCCCGTGGCACATAGGTAGGTGTCCTCTCTTGGACTCTTCCATAGAGAACCGCTTAAGTATGGTATCGATGTAGGTCGCTTGGGTGAGTTCGAGCATCCGCTTGTGACACTCAGAGCATGTGCGACATCCGGTCTAGTCGAGATCATACCATACATAATACTACATATTGACGAGGCATATGGCACACGTGTCATACTCTCTATCTCCTCATCAGTCTTCGGGCACATAGACTTAGATAGAGTGACCCCGTGGCACATAGGTAGGTGTCCTCTCTTGGACTCTTCCATAGAGAACCGCTTAAGTATGGTATCGATGTAGGTCGCTTGGGTGAGTTCGAGCATCCTTTTCGATCTATCTCTATAGATCTGTATTCCTAGAATATAGGATGCTTCACCCATGTTCTTCATCGAGAATCTACTAGACAACCATACTTTAGTTGACTGCAGCATTCCTACATCATTTTCAATGAGTAGAATGTCATCAACATAAAGTACAAGGAATGTCATAGCATTCTTAAATACCTTATTATACACACATGGTTCCTCGGGATTCTTGATGAAACTAAATTCTTTAATTGTTTCATCAAATCTCAGGTTTCAAATTCTCGATGCTTGCTTGATACCTAAGATCGATCTCTGAAGTTTGCATACTTGATGGTCCCAGAAATAGGATCAATATACGTACAGGAGTTCAGAAGGGGGGGGGGGGTTGAATGAACTCCTTTCGATTTTAGATTTTCGAAACTCTTTTAAACTGTTTTACAAGCACTGCTCAACTTAATTTTGAGTTACCAAACTTAAGGATCTCAGTTTTATGCAAATCTCTTGGCCAACAAAAATAGTGCGGAAAGAGGCCAATCGATTTGTGAACAGATACAGTAAATAAATTGCTGAATGTAAAAGATAAGAGTTCAGGGATTTGTTTCTGGAAGTTCGAACTTCAATGTCCTACGTCTCCCCTTCTTCCTCCTCGGAAGGTATCACTAGAAGACTTGATGCAAGTAGCCTTTCTACAAACACCCAATCACACAAGCCGCACTTGTATGAACTCCTAGACTCACTAACTTCACACGCAGACGTTGCTGCTGGTTACAAGTAACGAAATGATATTTTTGAACTGCTTCACAAAGCCACTTCGTTACAGACTCAATAAATATGACAATGAATATAGTTTCTGAGTGCTGTAAGATTCTCTGGTTTCTAACACAAAGAAACTCGATTCAACAAGATGAACCAGAGAATGGACTCGAAGGTTTGTCTATGAATAACAACAGTAGTATTCTTCGAGTCTTGTGAGCTTTTTGAATATATTCAACAGATAGAAAGCTCTGAGTATTTTGACAGCGTGACCGCGAAGATAATGAGAGTGAAGGATTATTACTTCAATCCAGCTTCTGCTATTTATAGTCTTCGATCTCAACGGTCATTAAATTCTTCAAAGAAAATAAATCCCGTTTGAATTTCTGTCAAAATTGTACACCGTAATTCCTGCTCCACCAAGAGGCAAGTCGCAAAATGTCAGAGCAAATTTGGCGTTGTTCCATATTTGTGCAAACTCCGTAAACCGCTCTCTGAGATAGTGTACTATTTACCAAGAATAGTACTGATACTGTTCCCTCAATTAATGGCATATGTACGATTCAATCTTCCCCTTGATTTCTTCTGATATAAACGTTTGAATCGATTCATAGTTCGCGCAACTACTGATGACTTGAATCTCTGATAGGTGTACAACAGCTGATGGCTTCAACGACTGACGATATGCACCAGCTGGTAGCTTGAAATATTTTACTTCAAAAAGTATCGGCTGGTCCAAGAACACTGTAGCTACCTGCTGGTATTCCTTATCGCAAAAAGCATCTGCTGAAACTTAGCGCGAAGGCAAAACGCTGTCGTATCTATTTATCCAAACGACATCGTTTAACTCCCACTAACATTAAGTACCATCGACTGGTAAACAATCCACTGTAGCTCTCTGTTGATTCCTCTATAGCCATCTGCAGAATTTCACTGTAGCTTCCTGCTGAATTATCAACGCAAACTCCAATGACTAAGATTATAGCGCTAGATCAAAACGCTACCGTTTTAACTTATTTGAACGTTGTCGTTTTGACCAATCCAAACGCTGTCGTTTAGACTAATCCAAACGCTGTCGTTTTGTAATCCTTAACAAAACACGCTCTCTCTCAAATGCTTGCGCCTGCTGATTGCTAATCATCTGCTGATTTCCTCTGAAAATACCATCTGCTGAAAATCAACCCGTCAACTCAAATGTTTTTCTGTTAATTGCAACGGCTGATTGTCCAATAGTCTTATTTTGTTATCACCAAAACTAATAAATTTTATCCTAACAATTTCCCCCCTTTTGGTGATGACAAAACTTAGCAGTCGAGATAAAAAGATAAGCAAAGATGAATTGCACACGGACTGCTGGTAATCAAATTTTCATTAATAAGAACCTTGTACATAAGATTTGTACAAAAATTAACCCTAAGTCTGTCCTAGTATCTCCTTCTTTTGCTCGATCCACTCAGCCTTCTGATCCTTCTTTGTCTTTCTCTTTCTCTTTCCGCTTCCGCTTGACGTCTATCTGCCTCACGAATTCTTTCCGCGGCCTCTTCCAAACTGATATATTGTCCACTCTCTAGATTTTGAACATCAGAAGGAGGAGGTTGAGATTGAGATTGAGGGCCTCGGCTGCTGCTTTCCCCCTTTTTGTTATCACCACCCCGATTGATATATGCCACGAGTTCGCTTAGTTGGGTGGTAATGACATTTAGTGACTGGTAGGCGTGAGCACTGAACTCCAAAAGATCATTCCTAGTAGCAGCCACCTGCTCATCCAGAGAGTTGATTTTAGCAATAAGCTCTTGGTGAGTCTCCTTAACTACTCGCCGAATATCAACAACGTCAAGACAAGTAGTCACAATTCCAGTGCTAAGTTGCTTGTGAGATGATCTTAACTCCAACGATAAGAGATTGCGATGATCAGTTGAATCTCTGCGCAATGCCCCAAGTAACTTATCTTGTGCATCAAGGCGTGCGATAACTTTATTCTCAAGGTTGGAGAGGTGCAATGATAGTATATCCCTGAGCTTGGCACCTTCATCTCGTTCACAAATTTGATCAATTGAAGCACGCAACTGATTCAAGGCATCTGTAATATCCGGAGTAGGAGCAGCAGCAGCAGTATCTGCAAAATCCATTGAAATATCATGTGATGAAGATTCAGAAGAGGAAGGCTCAGCTAACATCTGTACACTTGGAGCAACTGAGACTGTATTTTGAGCAATCTGTTCACTTCTAAAAACTGTTCTATCCAACGCAATAGAATAAAGAAAATCTGTAATATCTGCGGTAGGTAGCCAACTGAACAAACTGAAATCAATAAATACTGAACAAAATTGAGAAACTCTGAGTGCAAAAACCGGAGACTGGCGAGGAGCAACTCGAAAAACTGGTTCACCCACTGGCAATCCTCTACAAAAATTCACAGAACCAACTGGGAGTAGTCTCCTCGAGCTACAGAATGCAACAACTTCGTAACAGATATCCGCCCATCTTTTCTTTATCATTATGAAAAATTCACTCACCGAAGGGAGAATGTCATCATATTGGCGCTGGCGATGGACTTCACACGAAATAATTTGCTGGGGAATTTTCACCCACTTGTCAGCACATGTTTCAATGACCCAAGTCCCATTAACCCTTATCATTGTTCGTATCCAGCAGGAGGACCGAGTGTTTGTGTTTGAACGGGCGATAACGGCACCTCGATCACGTGGGCTCCCTTCAAAAATTTTGGAACAACAAGTATTCTTCCATGAAAGACCATGTGCGCGTGCCTCCTTAGTCAATTCTTCCAAAACAAATAAGTGAAGATCTGAAAGCAAATCTATCACTCTTAGATCAACCGCTGAAGAACCTAGGCCAGGCACAAAATTATTCTTCCATGAATCCAAGAACTTTTTCACCAAAACTGCTCGGTACTTCAACAAAATATATTTCTTCCTGGCAAGGGCTACATGGATATTCTCTGTTTCTCCCCAAAGCAAGACTTGTTCCCCTCTCGCCGATATCCCTTCGAGATTCATAGTTGCCAATTTCTTAAAGCTAAAAGAATTAAAGAATTGATCAACATCATCTATCACTTGGGCACGCAAATTTACGAGCATGTCAATATCTGCACAAATCAAAGAAAAATGCTCCTTGGCTGGATTGCCCTTCACATGGTCTTTTTCAACAAGAATTTCCTTTCCTTTTTTGTCAACAGGAATTTGAAGAAGGGTGGCCAAGTAACAAGCCTTTTCATCCACTCCGGGGATTTTTATTTCTTTGCCAAAAGTAATCTTGGTGATTTCTACACCAGCTGATGGTAAGGGAACATCGTCTGGAATAGACAGAATGATGTCCTCCAAAGATCTCGCCTCATCGGCATCAATAAATTCATCAACTGATTGATCAG
This sequence comes from Dorcoceras hygrometricum, assembly GCA_001598015.1. Classification (NCBI taxonomy): domain Eukaryota; kingdom Viridiplantae; phylum Streptophyta; class Magnoliopsida; order Lamiales; family Gesneriaceae; genus Dorcoceras; species Dorcoceras hygrometricum. The sequence goes on along the minus strand of KV011191.1, from coordinate 625,411 downwards.
CAGTACTCTTCACCATATCAGCCGACTTCTCCACAAGATACTCCGGCTGGGAAACTTCTGTCTGAACCCTATCAACTGGTTCACTTGCCCTCTCAGCCTCTATTTCTTCATCCGTGTCACTGGGAGTTGTGACCTTCTTCTCAGCATCCCATTTTGCGATAAGATCTTCATAAGGAAGATCAAACCATTGTCGCTCGTCAATTGTTACGGTTGAATGACCCGCAACAGCTGAACCACGAATGTCTAGTTCTTCAATTTGTTCTCCCTCAGTAGACGCTGACTGTGCGGTTTTTGACAACACCTGCTGAATGATATGGTCCACATCATCAGCAGCAAAAGTCTCAGCATCCTCATCGACTGTTTGATTGACTTGTTCTTCAGCAGCATCAGCTGGTCTCTTCTTAGACACAGCTGGTTTCTTTGGTGCTTTCTTCACTAGTGGGGCATCAGCAGTCTCCTCGCCACCCATTTTATCAATGATAGAGATAGAGCGATGCACAGTCTTGTCTGTAAGGATTTTAGAGGCAGGAAACTCCGTTGATTCGCCCAATTTCAAGTTGGGGATACTCTCCAGCAGGAGACTGATTTGAACGGCAAAGCCCTTGGCTTGCTTGGATCCAGCAGATAACATTTTCTTCAGAATATTGAACAATATACTGGCCCAATTCATCCGAATCCCACAAACAAGTGCTGTCAACAACGAAAACTTCTCTACTGTAAGGGCATTGAAGGAACCTGCTTTAACAGATATAGCTTTCTCCATTATATCATAGAGAAGGCGATATTCAATCTTCATTTGGCCCTTCCTCCCAGACAAACTAACTGGCTCTCCCGACAACGAAACGATGCTCCTAGCATCGAAAATCTTATCCTTGGGCATTTCTGATAGATCTGCCAGCCCATCAACCGGAAGCTCAAAGGTTTCTGCAAACAACTGCTCCGAAAACTCCACTGGTACTCTATTCACATTACTTACCACCAGACCATCCCTTACCGAACCATTGTTGAAGAAATCAACAAACTCTGATTCATAAATCACTGTAGGGCAACCCAAAAATCCCTCTAGACCAGAAGCCATCAGGGCGTTAAGCTAGAGACAATACCTGGGTTTTCCATAGCCAATACGGACGCAAAGTCGATGTGCACAGTGTTATAGTAGTACGCAGAGGCCATTATTGAAGAGAAGAACTGATGGAACACCTGAAAAATCTTCGCAAGAAAGTAGCAGAGAATACGCACAAGGAAGAAATGCGAGAGAAAACAAATATGCAACATAAGAGAGAATGAAAATACACACGCGGTAAATAAGTAAAGAATGCGAAGAGTTTTTGGAGAGAGAAGATTTCGATGTGACTTTTCGCATGGTAACAACACGTGTCAACCACCCGTTAGTGCGTACACTGTTGGAAATGATTTGAAAAATTTTCAAACTATTTTGATCGTACGGTGTAAAATATTTTCCAAAA
>KV011191.1:597828-616872 GCA_001598015.1 Dorcoceras hygrometricum | reverse complement strand
TTTGTAAACGTTTTAAAAGTCTTATCAGCTGGTCGGCGGTTTCAGATTTTGCTTTTAAAAACAACACTCATGTATATTTTGAAAAATCATCAACTACTGCTAGGGTGTAGGACGTTCCCCCTAAGCTCGTGATTGAAATAGGACCAAAGAGATCCATATGCAAGATCTCAAGGCAGCGGGTAGAACGTTTTCCGCCTTTATTTTTGAAAGTTGATTTTATTTGTTTTTCCAACTGACAGACTGCACAAATCTTATCCTTAGAAAAGCTAATTTTTGGCAGACCAGAAACCATATCATGTTCACTCAACTTGGCAAGTGTTTTGAAGTTTAAGTGATTCATTCTTTGGTGTCACAGCCAGCTTATGGAAGAACCAGCTGCAAGGCACAACTGTTCAGGTTCCTGCTGATCTGACCAGTCGATGATGTAGGTATTCCCAGAACGTTTTCCTACCAACACAGTCAGACCACTTGGACTCTGAACCGTGCACGTGTGTTGTTGAAACTTGACTATGTAACCTTTGTCACATAGTTGACTAATGCTAATCAAATTATATTTAATATTATCAACAACAAGGACATCAGAAATAGAGATGTTACCGTGGATAAGCTTACCCTTACCCACAGTGTTACCATATGCATTATCACCAAACACAATTTTAGCTCCTTTGTGTGGTGTGACGTCTGTTAGCAGCTTTCTATTTCCAGTCATGTGTCTTGCACAGCCGCTATCCAGGTACCACAATGTTGTTTCAGCTGCTGCTTTGTACCTGATATCCTGTAATCAAACAAGCAGCTTTTGGTACCCAATTTTACTTGGGTCCAGATTGATTACCCCTTTCGGGACCCAGACTTGAATTATCCTTACGGTCTTTCCAGTGTGTGGGTCCACAAAATTTTGTGCAGAATTACCGTGAGATCTTTTGAGTTTAGATTTGACATGTTGACCATATGAATCTCTCCTTGGCTGAGTATTTTTCCAACCAGTTTTTACCTTCTTTGAGCTACGCCACGACTGGTTAGGAACAAACGGTTTTTGACCAGCTTTCGCTTTGTCTTTGTCCAGTTTGTTCTTTATCCAGTTAGGCTTGAAACTCTCAGGTTTTGAAAAGCCGATACCAGCTTTTCCATTATCACTCAACTTTGGAGAGTTCTGATCATCATATTTTACCGACTCAAAGTAGTCATATATCACGCTGGCTTTGACAAAGTTCCTTGTTTTGAACATGTCATATGCCGGCTGTGACTGAGTACTGGTCTCTCCTTCACTGAATTCACTACTATTGAATCCCAAACCAGACTTATCATTGGCTGGTTTTTGACTCTCGTTCAGTTTGTGAAGAGATCTAGAAGACCGATTCCAGGCGCTCACTACTTGCTTCAATACTTCGATTTCAGCTTTGAGCTCACTGGTCTCATATTTCAACTCATCATTCTCAGCTGTTAGCTTACTCAACTCAGTCTTCAAGCTGTCAATATCTTCAAGCTCATCAGAACTTGATTCAATCGAACTACTTTTTAGACTCATGTTTTCAGCTTTAGCTTCCTCGAATGAGTGAGAAAGCTTCCTGTACTCTTTGACCATGTCATTTAGTGCAGTGACAAGATCTTCTCGTGTAAATTCCATGTTTGAGAAATCGAATACCTCATCGTCATCTGTTTGGTCAGCCATGAGACAATGAACTTCCTCCTGTTCACTGTCACTTGAAGATGAACTGCTGGATGAAGATTCTGAATCACTATATAGCCCAACTCTTGGTGATTTCCTCAGCAACCAGTACTTTCCTATCATGCTTGCGGTTAATACCTCATCGTCATCTGTTTGGTCAGCCATGAGACAATGAACTTCCTCCTGTTCACTGTCACTTGAAGATGAACTGCTGGATGAAGATTCTGAATCACTATATGCCCAACTCTTGGTGATTTCCTCAGCAACCAGTACTTTCCTATCATGCTTGCGGTTGGGTTTCTTATCACTTCTCATCCTCATCCGCCTATCCTTGGATTGCTCCTTGGATCTTTCGACATTTCTATCAACATTCTTGTCATCACGGTTGTACCGATCCTCCTTCTTGTATCTATCCTCCTTCTTCTCATCTCTTCTGTATCTATCATCTTTCTTGGGCCTGTCACTCAGCTGCAAAATGCCCTGGTCGTTCACAATTGAAACATATCACGTCAGATACAGATTTATCATTTTTATAGCTATTATAAGGAGATGAAGGGTTGAAGTATCTTCTCATGAATTTCCCAAACTTCTTTACGAAGAGGGACATGGCTTCGTCACTGAGCTGGTCGGCAGACTTGCTAGTGCTAGGAGAGCACTGTTCAGTAGTTGTATTTGCTGCCAAAGCTTTCGTTGGTTGAGATGTGGAGGGACCAGCTTCTGCTCTTGTCTCCAACTCAAACTCATAGGCTTTCAAGTTGGCAAACAGATCGTGCAACTCCAGCTTGTTCAAGTCTTTTGATTCCCTCATAGCCATTGACTTCACGTCCCACTCCTTGGGTAACGCCCTCATGACCTTTAGTGCCAGCTCTTTGTTACTGTATTTTTTCCCAAGGCTGGTTAACTCTATGACAATTGCACTGAATATTTCGTCGAACTCTGTCATGGACTCTCCATCCTTCATCTTGATGGATTCGTACTTTTGCTGAGCGACTGTTAGTTTGTTCTCCTTCGTTTCATCGCTTCCCTCACATATCTGGGTCAGCTTCTCCCATATATCTTTAGCAGTAGGACAGTTCTTGATCTTGCTGAACATGTTCTTGTCTTTGTCCAGCGTCTTGAATAGTATGTCCTTTGCCACGTTGTCTAGGTTTGCCTTTTTCTTGTCATCATGGGTATATTCATGTCTGGCTTTCTCAAGAAACTGAGGTTCGCCATTTGATACAACAAACGCCAGATTTGGCTTCATTATTTTCAAAGGTCCTTCTGTGATGACATACCACATGTCATCATCCATGGCTGCTAGATGCGCTTGCATCCGAATCTTCCAGTCATCATACTCTTCCCTTGAAAACAAAGGAATCTTGTTGTGAGAGATCGACATATTAAGATATAGTAAAGCACGAAATATAACTGTTCAATAACTGAGATCGTAGGCTCTGATACCAATTGATGGTCCCAGAAATAGGATCAATATACGTACAGGAGTTCAGAAGGGGGGTTAAATGAACTCCTTTCGATTTTAGATTTTCGAAACTCTTTTAAACTGTTTTACAAGCACTGCTCAACTTAAGTTTGAGTTACCAAACTTAAGGATCTCAGTTTTATGCAAATCTCTTGGCCAACAAAAATAGTGCGGAAAGAGGCCAATCGATTTGTGAATAGATAAACAGTAAATAAATTGTTGAATGTAAAAGATAAGAGTTCAGGGATTTGTTTCTGTTACCAAACTTAAGGATCTCAGTTTTATGCAAATCTCTTGGCCAACAAAAATAGTGCGGAAAGAGGCCAATCGATTTGTGAATAGATAAACAGTAAATAAATTGTTGAATGTAAAAGATAAGAGTTCAGGGATTTGTTTCTGGAAGTTCGGACTTCAATGTCCTACGTCTCCCCTTCTTCCTCCTCGGAAGGTATCACTAGAAGATTTGATGCAAGTAGCCTTTCTACAAACACCCAATCACACAAGCCGCACTTGTATGAACTCCTAGACTCACTAACTTCACACGCAGACTAACGAAATGAAATTTTTGAACTGCTTCACAAAGCCAGTTCGTTACAAACTCAATAAATATGACAATGAATATAGTTTCTGAGTGCTGTAAGATTCTCTGGTTTCTAACACAAAGAAACTCGATTCAACAAGATGAACCAGAGAATGGACTCGAAGGTTTGTCTATGAATAACAACAGTAGTGTTCTTCGAGTCTTGTGAGCTTTTTGAATATATTCAACAGATAGAAAACTCTGAGTATTTTGACAGCGTGATCGCGAAGATAATGAGAGTGAAGGATTATTTCTTCAATCCAGCTTCTGCTATTTATAGTCTTCGATCTCAACGGTCATTAAATTATTCAAAGGAAATAAATCCCGTTTGAATTTCTGTCAAAATTGTACACCGTAATTCCTGCTCCACCAAGAGGCAAGTCGCACAATGTCAGAGCAAATTTGGCGTTGTTCCATATTTGTGCAAACTCCGTAAACCGCTCTCTGAGATAGTGTACTATTTACCAAGAATAGTACTGATACTGTTCCCTCAATTAATGGCATATGTATGATTCAATCTTCGCCCTTGATTTCTTCTGATATAAACGTTTGAATCAATTCATAGTTCGTGCAACTACTGATGACTTGAATCTCTGATAGGTGTACAACGGCTGATGGCTTCAACGACTGACGATATGCAGCAGCTGGTAGCTTGAAATATTTTACTTCAAAAAGTATCGACTGGTCCAAGAACACTGTAGCTACCTGCTGGTATTCCTTATCGCAAAAAGCATCTGCTGAAACTTAGCGCGAAGGTAAAACGCTGTCGTATCTATTTATCCAAACGACATCGTTTAACTCCCACTAACATTAAGTACCATTTACTGGTAAACAATCCACTGTAGCTCTCTGCTGATTCCTCTGTAGCCATCTGCAGAATTTCACTGTAGCTTCCTGCTGAATTATCAACGCAAACTCCAATGACTGAGATTATAGCGCTAGATCAAAACGCTACCGTTTTAACTTATTTGAACGCTGTCGTTTTGACCAATCCAAACGCTGTCGTTTAGACTAATCCAAACGCTGTCGTTTTGTAATCCTTAACAAAACACGCTCTCTCTCAAATGCTTGTGCCTGCTGATTGCTAATCCTCTGTTGATTTCCTCTGAAAATACCATCTGCTGAAAATCAACCCGTCAACTGCAAATGTTTTCCTGTTAATTGCAACGGCTGATTGTCCAATAGCAACTAGTCTTATTTTGTTATCACCAAAACTAATAAATTTTATCCTAACAATACTTTATGCTCACTTCCTACGGATGTGAAACCCTCAGGCTGCGTCATATAGATCTCTTCCTTAATGTTTCCATTAAGGAAAGCCATTTTCACATCCATTTGCCATATCTAATAGTCGTACCATGCGGTTATGGCTAGCAGGATTCTAATCGACTTGAACATTACAACTGGTGAAAAGGTTTCGTCATAGTCAACACCTTGTCTTTGAGTGTAACCTTTTGCGACCAGTCGTGCCTTGTAGGTCAGTACCTTACCATCAGGCCCAAGTTTTCTCTTGTATATCCATTTGCACCCAATAGGAACTATTCCTTTGGTAGGATTTACAAGAGTCCAAATTTGGTTTGAATGATTTCAGTCAATCTCAGATTGCATTGCTTCAAGCCACAAATTAGAATCAGCATCAGAAATCGCCTCCTTGAAGATTCTTGGATCACATCCAACAGTTTGATCATCGATCATTTTCAAGGAAGAAACCATATCTCACAAGAGCCCTAGGAACCCTTTCAAATCTCCTAGGTGTGTCCATATCAAGGATTGGCCCTCGAGGTGCGGGAGATTCACTTGGTACTTCAGTTGGTTCTCGAACCTCTTCGAGTTCTACTATCTTGCCTTTTCTATAAAATAGAAATTCCTTTTCCAGAAATGTGGCATTTCTAGAAACAAACACTTTTGTGTCATTGGGATAGTATAAGTTGTATCCAATAGAATTCTTTGGATACCAATGAAGTAGCATAAGTCTATTATCCAGCTTATCTCCCACTGTCTGCTTCAGGTAAGCAGGACATCCCCAAATCCTCAAGTACGAGTACTTGGGTGGCTTGTCAATCCATATCTCATATGGAGTTTTATCCACTGTCTTGGTGTGGACATTGTTCAACTACATTACCGCCGTTTCGAGCGCATAGCCCCAAAACGAGGTAGGAATCTCAGTGAAGCTCATCATAGATCTTTCATGTCCATCAAGGTTCGAGTATGACGCTCCGCTACACCGTTGAGTTGTGGTGTGGCCGGAGGGGTCCATTGAGAGAGAATCTCATTTTCTTTAAGATAGTCTTGAAATTTGGCACTCAAGTGTTCTCCACCTCGATCGGATCGAAGTGTTTTAATACTCCTTCCCAATTGATTTTCTACTTCAGCCTTGAATTTTTTGAACTTTTCAAAAGATTCAGACTTGTGCTTCATTAAGTACAAGTACCCATACCTAGAGTGATCATCGGTAAAGGTGATGAAGTAGGTGTGACCGGACTTAGTACCAATGCTAAGTGGGCCACACACATCAGTATGGATCAAATCCAATAGACCTTGAGCACATTCAGGCTTACCCGTGAAGGGTAATTTTGTCATTTTTTCTTTGAGACAAGATTCACAGGTTGGTAGGGAGTTAATATCAGACATATTAAACATGTCGCTCCTAATCAACTTGTTCATCCTATTTAAAGAAATGTGACCTAGCCTAACATGCCAAAGGTGTGCCGAGTTTAGACTATCGTTTTTCCTTTTTACTGTTGTTGTATGTGTTTCCACATCGCGAGTTGGAGATTCTCTCAATTTTAAGGCGTGTAGATCGTTTTCGCGTTCCGCAATTCCAATTAAACATTAATTTTGTAAATATTGCAAATCAAATTGGTAAATGACAAGAATATCCATCACTATCAAGCACAGAAACGGAAATAATGTTCTTTATTAATTCAGGAACAAATAAAACGTTTCTCAACAACAACTTAAAATTTGAAAAAATAAATAAATAAACATCTCCGATAGCTTCGGCCGCAACCCTTGCTCCGTTTCCAAGCCTCAAGTGGGTCTCATCCTCCCTAAGACGCCGACTTCTTGTCATTACCTGCAAGTCATTGCAGATATGAGATCCACATCCGGTATCAAGTACCCAAGAAGTCGAGTTAAGAGACATATTTATTTTAATGTAGAACATACCTTTTGCAGTTCGAAACTGCTCGAGGTAATTCTTATAGTTCCTCCTCCAGTGTCCAGGATTTTGATAGTGGTGGCAAACATCTTCAGATTTTTTCGGCTTTGAAGCCCTTGCCTTGGGCTTCTTGGTGGGCTTTCCCTCCTTTGCGGGGGCAGAACGCTTCTTACCCTTACGTTTGGGCCCCTTCTTCGCAAAGGAAGAAGAGCCCAAAAGGAGGACGGGTTTGTCCTTCTTTATGGTCCCCTCGAACACGACAAGCATGTTTACCACCTCTTCAAGGGTGGCCTCCAGCTTGTTCATGTTGAAGTTGACCACAAAGGGGTCGAACGCAGTAGGTAGGGAGAGGAGAAGTAGATCCACATATAGCTCATGTGGAAGCGTGATATCAAGGCACACTAGCTTCTCAATGAGCCCAATCATATGGACCCCATTCTCGCGGACCGAAGTCCCCTCGCCCATGCGACTCCTCATGAGCTCCTTGACAGTAGTGAACCTCTCAGTCCGAGAGTTCTCCCCATACAGCTCTTTGAGATGAAGGTGTATGTCAGCAGCATACACCGTCTTCTCAAAACGCCGCTGCATTTTGTTGGACATGGATGCTATCATATAGCACCGTGCCTTAAGCTCATCATTCTGTTCTCCCCATACAGCTCTTTGAGATGAAGGTGTATGTCAGCAGCATACACCGTCTTCTCAAAACGCCGCTGCATTTTGTTGGACATGGATGCTATCATATAGCACCGTGCCTTAAGCTCATCATTCTAACATTTATCCAGCTTTGCCAGCTCCTCAGGCTGGCATTGGCAGAGGCTTCCTTCGGAGGGCTATTCTCTAGCGTCTAGAGAAGTTTCTCCGAAGCCAAGATAATCTTGAGGTTTCTAAGCCAATCTTGGTAGTATTAAGTCAGTGAACTTGTTGTTATCCAGTATAGCGGCAAGTGGATTTTTGATCGAAGACATAATGAAAGCAGTTTATACTGAAAAGAAAAACAGATATATATTACAGCATATTCATGAAAAACGCTAAGATATAAAACATGGTCATTTAGTTTTATGAATCACCCTCCCACTATTTTAATGCTTTCACCACCCTCTAATGAAATGGAGAAAGAAAGTTTCCTTATTGGGTACATAGAGTCCAATCAAGGAATCACGGTCTCGAATAATATCAGACAACCATGATCCTCAAAAGGTAGAGCCCAATTGCAACAGGTGCAACCTCCATGTATTTACCTCACGTCCAGTAAGGACCCAATAATATGAAGAATTACTATCACATGTCAAATGACCCATCAATGTTGAGTTGTAATGGACGGTCGCCATAACATTCACAATAATATGAGCCAACGTCATGGGAGTTCCATCCAAATCACAGCAAGTGTCAATGACGTGTACAGCTTTCCGGCACATAGAACCCCCTCAATAATATGATTCAGGCTATGTATGCGGGTAGCATCGACTTACACCCATTTTTATGGAAGGTAGGAAATTTTAAACAATTTTTAAATTCCCTTAGCTTCATGATCTTATCGAATAAACTTTTGTTTTATGATCAATTTAGAATTCATGGACTAACATTCTCTAAGAGTGATTCCAGGTGGTTGGAGGGGCTAAGGTCCACTTAAAAACCAACCTCCTTAGACAAAGCAACGCCCTTCAGGGAGACTTAGCCGGTACAAGCCATTTTTAAGCCAGTTTATAAAGGACTCCCTTAGATAACGTTTTGTCACATTTCTTCATAATTATCAATAAACTAAGTTCCTTCAATTTAATCATGAAACTTTTAATCTTGATATAAATTTTAAACCAAATTTAAAATGAGGGATTTTAATTTTGAAATTTGGTCTCAAAAATTTTAAATCAAATTTAAAAATTACGGATTCAACAGATATATATCACATATATAATTGGGATGATCGATAAGCGAGAGCTATGCGATCCATGGTTGCCAAGCACGGATCTAGGTCCAATCCTAGGTGATATGCAGTATGCAAATACAATCATATTACATAAGCTTCCAGTTTTACAAGTCGTCGATTTTCAATATCTTTGATCATCATCTCCACCATATTCAAAATTATCCTCCCACTAAGTTAAATATTTATATTTAAATATCTATGAGAAATAGGGATACATTTTAAAAGGGTGGGAACGGGCCATAAAGTAGGCCCACTTTGCTATGATTTCAACAATATTACAACAAATAAATGTAAAACCAAGCATACACCTAACACATTTGGCATTTCTCTCGATCATCCCAAATATTATCTATTCAATTAATCCAAATAACTTGATATAGATAAAATAATCAAATCAAATTTGATTTTATCCAACAAAATCATATTTTAAATATAAAATCATATTTTATAAATATAATCTTATATTTTCATTTTAATTGCATCAATTTCGGGATTAATACAAATTTAGGTCCAATATCTCAAAATTTTTCAAAAATAATTTTGGTCCAACCAAAAAACCAAATAGCAAGTATTGGCCCAAAAATCCCTCGGGTCTCCCTGGACAGGCCCGGAAAAACCCTAGGATTCAAATTCCGCCGTCGCATCTCTGCCTCTGTACCGCCGCACGAGCGGTGCCCCGCCGCCTGCACGTGCTGCACGCTGTGCGCACCCCGTGTGCGACGTGCGCGCACGAGGGGCCGGCCTATTGCGCGTACCGTGTGCACAGGTGGGCCGACCAGTATGCACTACCCCTTGCGCGACGTGCACGCAGGGGAGGCCGATATGTGCGCACAGGGGAGGCGCAACGCCTGCCGACACCTGCGCGCACAACGTCCGCGCGCACCGTCCACGCGCACCATCCGCGCAAGATGTGCAGGACGTTCCCCCAATGCCCACGCGGCATCTGCGTGCAACGCCCGCTCGGGATATACTGGACGTTCCTGCAACGTCCGTGCGGCCGGATTTTTTTTTGTTTTTTTGGAAAACAAGATTTTTTATGCAATTCAGGCAGAAGGGTGTATTGATAGATCCGAGCCAAGCTCTGAATCCACTTGGAAAGTCCGAACGAGGGTAGTTCGATAGATAACCAGGTCACTATACATCTGCATGCTCAGAACATCACTATGTTCCCTACCAATGAAACGTGGTACTTCACATCGCAGATGCCAGTCTCAAGCTCGAGCGGTCCTTATCCTCTTTTGGACGTCCTAATCGACTAGGAACAGGTTTATAATACACAGTACTATTAGATGTGTTTCATGATAGCCATCAAATCCACTATCATATCTAACATACACTATTAGTGCATTCAAGGTCTTTATCCAACAATTGTAATCATAATAATGAGGATAAAGAATGCCATAAAAGAATGCAAATTTCATAAATAAAGATCGTTTTACATAGCGTCAACAAGAACTCATGCCACAAGTTGGCTAGTTGGGTACCTACTCTAACACAGCTGAGCAATATGGGCTGATGTGAGACTCTGATTCTCGGGCCCTCAATGCAAACTTCCACGGTTGTTATCATGTTCTCCCCTCTTGAGGTCTATTTCTTATGGCTGATATCTTCTTTCTTCTCGTATTTCCACATACGACCAATCGATGTAATCGAATTTCCATGAGCTTCCTCCTTATTTTGCTCGGGGGTATCCTGCTTGAGATGTACCCGAGCTCTCGGGATGGCCTCAAATCACAATAACATGTTAGAGGGCGCGCTAGAGTATTTCAGGCGAAGTCCCTCCGATTTTTAAGTCAGGTCGAGGATCGGGAGGATAGTAAGCCGAAATATAGATGAATGTTATGGAATAGTGAATGAATGTGAATTGAAACGTACTGGGTTTAAATAATGAGCTAGGCAGTTAGCAAGTGGAGATATCCCGCCTGTTACGCAATCTGGCGTGATTTGTGCTCAATCTCGGGATTTCCGAGCTGTTGCATACGAAGTTGACCGGATCCAAAGGCTAAATTATTGTAACAGTGTATCAGGATAAGATTCCTCAACTCGAGATATCTAGCGGAGTGCTCGGTTCGGGCACCAAGGTGACGTTGCTCGAGGCATCAATGTTCAAATCATAACTATTTCAGAAGTGAAATTTCACTTACAAAATTGTTGTTACCGCCGACACAGCAGAAGATATACTTATATGCAAATATGTATCCAAAGATACACTAGCGTACAACATTGCAATTGATTTTAATTAAGCTGAAATAAAAGCCATCTTGATCGAAGTTCAGAATTCACTGATGCATCAGATCCTAATCAGAAGCTTCTTCTAACCGGTCAAGAAACCGTTTGTGAGGCGACATTTCTTGGACAGTAGAGCTATTGTGAGTGCATGCTGCTTCAAACTTTGTCCACAGTTCCTTCTTTAAAGTGGTTTCCCCCGGACGCTTTCCCATTTGAAAGGTGCTCGTGGGCTCGTTTATCATTGGGGTGCTTTCAGTTATGTCAAATCTTAAACAAGTACCTGTTATGAGGGTAGGGGAGAACAAATTTATGAGAGGAAAGTTATATTCATGAAAAATATTTTACAGTTCATAAAGAAGGTATAAAAGGAAAAAAAATTACTACCTTGCTGGTGATAATCATTTGTTGCTATGTGATACAGCTCTGCTAGCTGGTTGTGAACAGGAGAAGTTTCTTGAATCGAGCATTTACCAGTTAGGACGGCAGATAAAACCTCATCATCAGAAGGCTCCAGTATGGCACAGGTTTTTGGAGGTGAGACTATCCAATTTGGTGAATCTTCTATCACATTTTTTCGCCTTCCCAGATTATGCGCTAGACTTATACCAAAAAGATCAGGATACTCCAGTGCCAAATCATTTGATGACTGACTGTTGGAGGATTCAGAACCTTGGGACTCACTTGAATTTTGGACTCCAACACGTAAAGAGGTGGATATATGGATTCCCTGGTTTTTCTTCTCACAAAATTCAGATAGTGGTTCAAGTAAGACGCAAGTTTTGGGGGGTGAGGTCTTTAGGTGAGGAGTGAGGGCAAAAGTAGAGTGATTTGTTTCGGAAAATTTGGCTGGAGAAGGACACACGTTCTTGAGATTGCTTAAAGTTTGTCCTGCCAAATCAGATTCATAATGATTGTACCGTAGGTTTTCAACCGATTTGAAAGGAGTTACTGGGTGAGAACTTTCAGTAGGTCTAGCCTGTTCGAGCGTAGGAACAGATAGTGCCTGACATTTTGAAGAAAAAGACTTGGTTTGAGGAAGTGGCGTGAGGAGAAACAATTGCCTACCACCCTCTGTATTGCATTCAGCCCGCCACGACACCAAGGGAGATGGTGAGACAAAAGATTCCCACTTGGTCTTCTCTGGGCTTTCAGTGGAAGCATTTGTATTTTTTCCAGTTACACAAGCTTCAGCTCTTTCCGTTGGCGGTTTGAGCTTACTCCTGGGGATTATAGATTGATGCGAAACTGCCTTTTGAAATCTAGTAGCCCATGTCTGCAAAATTACATATCCGAAACTTTAAAAAGCATAAAATAATGTTGAAGGTGTTAGAATATGAAAAACCAATGAGAGGATCAACCTTCAAGGACGTTTGCATTTCAGATAAGAAATCTTCAAATTGTTTGATTTCTTTCATCCCTTTCTTGCTTGTCAACTGGAGAGCTTGGACAACTAGTTCATCTATCTGCAATCCTTAATGAAGTAAATGCTATGATGTATCTAATAGCAAGGTTGACAGAAACTAAACTTCCAGTTTTGGGATGAAGTGGTAATGCTGCACAATTCAAAAAATCTAAAATTTGTATGAACTGCGTCATTATTGTGGTATCCCAATGGCAGGAACATGAGAAAAATTGATTCCACAAACTTTAATAGCTGCAAAAGACAGGGTGAGAATTAACATGAAGTTAGTTTTATTTGTTGACAACTTTTCAATGAGCTGGTTGTAGTCTTTCTGTGATCCTCTTTTGAAACTCCAAAGAAGCAGTGGAATTTGTTCATATGATTCAGGCTCCCATAACATTCAACACCATCTATTGTCAAAGTCGAGAAAAGAAAAAAAAAAGCTTCTTAAATTTAAAAAAGGTTCCATTTCCTCTTAAGAAGATGCAAAACGAAATAACATCAAATTACTGGACCATTGAAAATTAAGGTGTTTGGATAAATCTCAAACAAAAATAAGGTGTAACAGCCAACAACCTTCAAGTCTATGAAACCAAAATAGAATAGAATTCAGTAAAAATTATGCATAGAAGTGCATTTAGTTCAATTTATACGGTGAATGTGATTTTTTAGTTACTAATTACAATATTCTAGCATTGCAACCATAACAGTTAAGAATTGTTTCGCTCTCATCTATCCACCTGATCTTTCTCGACAATTCCCTCTTCATTCGCTGTCCAAACATATGCATTGAAATTCAATTCTAGTGGACTTCAAATTTACATCTCATTTATTGAATTTCAGATTATCCACTGCTTGTGGAATTCTGGGCAGGCTAACTGAGTTCATGCGCCACCTGAGACGCCAGTCAAGAACCAATTCAGGATTTCGAAAATCATCACTATAATAACCAAAAGTAAGTTGACAACAAGAAATTCGTAAGCAGTACAAACCATTTTAACCCTTTTCTATATAAGCCCTTTTGCTGCCATATTAACCAAGTCTATGGCGTTAAAAAGAAAACGATTCAGTTGCGAATTCAATCACAACGACAGCCTCTGAATATATAATTCATTTTCATGTTTCTAAGTTAATTGCATAATTAGATCCATAGTGATTGTCATATTCTTTATGCAGAGCACCTTTAAACAACCAAAATGAGACCTGATATAGACCCTCTGACACAATAAGAAAGTAATCACTATTTAAAAAACGAACCTCATCCAGAGTGCACGAAATTATTTAACTTATACTCAGATCATTGAACAATTAACGAGTCAACACTCATTAAACAACCCTAGGTCTCCAAAGTACAACAAAATAATCATAATAACACAGTAAATTATTATTTAATCAATCTTATACCACAAAAATCGGTTCAATACCTGACGCACAAGTGTGGAGATATCGGACTGCACGAGGAAGAGATGATCGAGCGAACGGTCTTCCGTCAGTTCTTCACTTTCTTGGTCGGTTTTTTTGGGGAAATTGGCTGGCTTTTTAGTAGTTCTGGCATTCGAGATGTCCCGAAGTGGCTTCCTCATAGATATGGATCTCATCTTGGCTCTCGTTGCTTCGCAGATCTTAGGCATCGTCTTGTTCCCCTCAGTGTGTGTGGGTTAACGGTAACTTTCTCCTCTCTGATCTGAAATTCTCCACAAGCGGGCTATATATGTGTGTATATATATATAGCGTGTGTGCGTTAACGGTAACTTTCTCCTCACTAATCTGAGGGCTTTTTTTTAAAATAATACAAAAAATAAAATTAATCTCAAAACTAATGTAAATTGAGAGGAATTGTAAAACTATCCCAAAACTCTATTATAGACTGCGGATGCTAGAAGAAGAAACATAGAAAGTCCGCTGCTATAAGTAACGGACGCTAAAAAAATTACATTAGTGTCCGCTGTGGATGCTACAATTTTAAAACAAAAATTAGTCACCGTCCGCTACCAGCAAGCACGGACGATGACGTTTTTTAAAAAGTAATTAGTAGCGTCCATAGGTCACAGCGTCCATTGTAATTATTGCATACTTACAATATATGGGGTTTTATGGTGTGTTGCAGTGTGGTTTTTCATATATATGATAATCATCTTATTACTGCACTTATTGAGCGGTGACGTCGTGAAACGCACACATTTCATTTTCGTTGCGGTGAAGCCACAATAACATTGCAGGATGTATCAATTATCTGGGGTCTGCGAGTTTATGGTGAACCTGTGTCCGGAGTAGAATATTCACATTCTGTGCGACAATGGCAACATATATGTTTGGATTTGTTGGGGTTTGAGCCTGCACAGTCATACTTCAAAGGAGGACATCTATCTATGACCGCGCTACACGAACATTGTATCGCTACACATATTAGCGATTACAGTTCGGAGGAAATATCCAGAAATACAGTCGATGCATGGCCTTGATGATAATTGGAGGGATTATGTTTCCAGATTATCAAGAAGGCTCGGTTAGACTCATGTTTTTGCAACTACTCAGAGACATTCATCTGGTACATCTATTAAATTTTTTGATTAATTATTTGACTAGATAAAAATTTTAACCCGATTTTTTTATTAAACATATCAGGTGAATTCATATAGCTGGGGGAGTGCGGTCTTAGCATTTCTATATCGACAGTTGTGTAATGCAACAAATATAAGAATATGTATAATATCTGGACCGCTTTATATTTTACAGGTAATTTCATTAAAATTTCAACTGATGTTTCACTATATATTGTAATTTTTAATCGTATTCATTTTATTTACAGATATGGGTCTGGAGCAGAATAAAACTTGTTAATCCCGACCGACATAATTTAGCACTTGTTGCACCAAATATTCAACATGATGGACATACACAAATAACGTCCTACGGTGCGCGGTAAAATACTTAACTATTTATTTATAACATAACATAATTAGTAAACTCATTTTAAATATAATTAATTTTGTTTGAAATTATTAGGTGGAACTCCGCACTCATGCGCCAACACATGCTATTGGAATTATTAGAGCATGTTTCGATCAAATGAACAATGACGAGGTAATATTAAATTTATTATGTCTTTTTAATTGCTTCGTAATATTTAATTTTTTGTAATTCTTTTTTTTTTTATGAAGTTGAACTGGACAGTGTATAGAAGCAACGATATTGATGTTAAAACAATTGTTGATTCATAGGCGTTTTGTTTGTCCTCTGATTTGTTTCGAGATTGTTGAGATGCATTGTCCTAATCGGATAATGCGATAGTTTAAAATGAGGCAATCCATTTCCGTACCTGCATTGGACAATGATTCCCTCCACAACGTGACCAGAATAGGACATAGAAACACAGATTGGAAGTCATACCATAGGAATGCCATCATGTTGTGGAACAGAAAGTTTAGGTTGGTCGTTGACGGTGAAGAACATGGACGCTCAAGACAAACTGATGATGACTACATGCCGTGGTTTGAGCGCGTAACTGTCCGTATTATATCTCCTACTGTATATGGAGTTGGTTACAGACTACTTCCATATGATCCTTTGGTTGCCGGACAACATAGTATGCCACAAAATTTAAATTTCAGTACGCCGTCTCTGGATTCTCATCAGTCATCTGCAGGGACATCTGGTTAAGGTGATCAATATGATGTGTTTGCTTCTCATCAATCATTTGCAGGGCCATCTGGTAATGTTGATCTATATGATGTGTTTGCTTCTCACCAGTCATCTGCAGGGCCGTCTGCTCCGTCTTATATTTATGATACTATGATGACATCGGTCCCTTCGAGTGTTGTCAATATCGTAGAGCCATCTGATCATATTGATCCATTTGATGTATTTGCTTCGCAGCAGTCACTTGCAGGGCCATCAACTGGACAACACTTGACACCTGAACATGATACACTCCAGTCCTTTGTAGACCAAGGTTATCAGACCCCAATTTGGTCAAATGTCCAGAGTTTAAAGATCTTCAAAATGTCAATCTTCAACAGAATGTTCATGATCACACTGAAAGAAATATTGTCACACCCAGCCCTTTCCCGAGTTATTCAGGTGAGCAGAATATTGCTGCTGAAGATGATACTTCTGTTTCGAGTGAACATAATTTGGGCGACAAAGATGTGGAGTTGGGTAGGGGAAGAAGAAGACGCAGACCTACTAAATGTGGAACATCACATCATTTGTATTACTGAATGTTGTATTAATGTTGATTTACAATACATTTACTATATATTTGTTACATTGACATATTAAAAAGTACAATGAAAGAAATTCTGAAACAAGTTACACTGAAAATATATATCAATAAAATATAATATGGAACATAATGAAATAACGTCACATAAAGGTCATAACTTAACAAACTTCACGAAATAATGTTACAACACGAATTCATATTGCATTAATTGTGTTGTACAAATACAAATTAACTGCGGCCACTGTTCTTCATATTTTTACATATCTGGTCGTCTTTGATGCTCTCTGATTACCGCACTATCCATTTCGTTTCGCAATCGAGTTATTCTATCCCTGCCCGATCTTCTTCTTTCACTTCTACATGGATTGTGTTGCAATTGAGACTTCGGTTCATCCCAGTATCGTTCATCAGAAAGAGGTTCACCAAAGCAGAAAACGAGTACCAACATTTTATGCTTATATTTTGAATATAAATGAGTACCATCAACACTAATTATTTTACGACAGTGTCGAAACCCATATATATTAGGCTTAAAAGCCCAAAATACATAATTCAAAGTCTTTATCAGATGGTTGGTTGCTCTTAGGTACTTCTACTCCACAATTGTTCCTGAGTTATATTTCACCAAAGCACGCATATACTTTGGTAGTAGCTGAACAGAGCTCTCCCACGTACCATAAACAAATTCGACCGCGTGTCTCAAACTTGTCCATGCCTTCAAATACGTGATTTCGTATCCATATTTTTCTTTCATATTTTCCATGATTTATTTGATCTCGTACGAAGGATTACATCGTAAAATATCCAACAAAGTTTGAGCGATCATGTTGTTGTTCAGGTTGTGATGGTCAATTCCGATGTTGGTGGCGATACAAGTATGAGGTCCACCATATTTGGTTATTTTTCAATAACATGTCTTCGACTTCAAAGAAGCTCGTAAACCCCAACGACACATGGTTCTACTTGCAATGTTCTTGCATCGTACCTTCCACAAAATGCGTGTGCTCTCCACTACAGTATACTCACGTCTAACAATTCTTACAGAATAATCTTTCACAAATGCAATCTGATCTTGTTTATTTTTAAACATCATGTTTACAGATAACTCACATCTCTCCGTTTTGTAGTAGCTCGTTCTTCTATAAGGTACACCAATAGAATCAGGTATCTCTTTCCCGAACACTGTAGTAAAAAAAGATGACATTTCATGTCAGGCCTCGTGCTCACATCAGAGACAAACCACACAAACACTAGCGGAAGCAACTAAAAAGTGGTTAAAATTTTTGCTTTTGGCCTGACGGTTTAAACAATATAATTTAAAATACGGCAATACTCAAAATATATCCCAATTACACAACAAGCAAAGTGTAACGACCCAGACTTTTCTCAAAGAAAATTTTGAAATTTGGGGTTCGAATTGAAAGACCCAAAATTTTCGATCTGAATAAACATAAAAGTCGTCACTAAATTCTGGACTAAATTACGACTAAACACAATTCGTTGCTACTGAAATGCGGAACAATTGAAATAATGAAGTGAGCGGAAGTAAAATAAGCTGATAAACACTTTTCATAGCAAGCGAAAGAAATCAGCAGGAAGGGTATAATAAACATGGAACTAAATCCTCTGCTGATCTTATAACATACGCTGAATAGATATACCAGCTGATGAAAATACGAAGGACTAGCATATCTCTTGACATCACAAGTTTGTACAGATTTCTACAAAATAAGAAACTGGAAATCTGCTAACATACATAACTATAACTAAAGTTCTGTACATCAAAACAAAAGCTGAAAAGAACTGTCAGGCCCCGTGCTAATTACCAACAATTAACACAAAATAAGCGCACAATTACGGAAGCTTAAAATCAGGGCTTAAAAATTTTTCGAAATACAAAGGCCTGAACTTCAAATCATACGTTCAAAATATTCGATATTCAAAATATAAGTTAAATCAACTCAATACAGCAAGTAACCACATAAATCAATTCAAAAGATAGATCCCCAAATACATGATAACACGGGGCATCCCCCGGTTCAATACATATAATAAATAAACTGGGACTCAAGGATGCGGGGATCGACCAACTGAACTTCCACTCGGTCCAGCTTGGTTACCTGAAACTCCTGCAAATGGGTAACACAGACCCAAACAACAAAGCAGGAAAAGAAATACGAGGTCAAGCCTCAGTACGAAGAGCTATCAAAGCAGAAAACATGCAACAAGCTATAATCAATGCTATGAATGCATGAGGGCTATCAAAAAGTCGGATAGCTAGACCAGTCTATCAACTGGCAACTCAAATCAAGCCTCTATACCACGCACAGCCAATCAGCCGGTGGAAATCATCGGTCCGTGATCATCGGGGCCCGTCAACCCATCACAGCTCGGTG
>KV011191.1:581434-597653 GCA_001598015.1 Dorcoceras hygrometricum | reverse complement strand
TTTCGTAAAATTCAGCAGCAACTAACAAATCAACAACGCGCGCTTACACTGCAAAACGACACCGTTCTAACTAATCTAAACGACGCCGTAACACCCAACCAGCAGGTAACGATCAGCAGAAGCAAACAAAAGCATTCGCGTGAAAGCACTTCAAAACGACACCGTAGAAATATCAGCAGACAACAACTCTCGCAAGCAAAACAAACCATCTGCTGATCGCGCGAAGTTCTCAAAACGACGACGCATCTCGACTCCTTTGAAATTGCGCATCTGCTGAACTCTCAACGAAAAGCTCAAAACGCAGCGTTTCCACTTAACTCAAACGACGCCGCTTCTCAACGCTAGCATTTGCGCATCTGCTGATCAGCAGCAAGTAAAACAACGTGATTACAATCAGCAGCAAACATCACGTCACGCCTACGTCATCATATCTATCAGCAGCTCTCAAACCATCTGCTGATCTCTCTCACAAACGCATCTGCTGAACTAGATAGACATCTGCTGAAATAATAGTCAACACTTCAAAATGTTGACTAACACGCGTCACTTTCTCGCTCGATCTCGCGCTAAACTCAAAATCTACCAGCAGCAACTTCAACTCGAACTAAACCAGCAGACCTTCAATCTAAAATCAAAACCAGCAGATCTTCATGCGTCACCATACCTGCTGATTTCAAATACCACCAGCAGGAGCTACAGTAACCTGCTGATAACATTTTTGCTCCAAAATCGCTACGGTAGGAAATTCCCAAAACTTAACGCGACGCTCAAAAAAAATCAGCAGAAACCTCAACATCACGTGATTAATCCCAAATCAACACAATTAATCACTAAACCAAATTCTCAAACCTCACAAGTTGCCATACTTTATTACGCTTAAACTGATTTAGTTCCTCCTGCATTGCATCTATCCATCTTGGGTCTGCTAAGGCCTCATCTATCTG
This sequence comes from Dorcoceras hygrometricum, assembly GCA_001598015.1. Classification (NCBI taxonomy): domain Eukaryota; kingdom Viridiplantae; phylum Streptophyta; class Magnoliopsida; order Lamiales; family Gesneriaceae; genus Dorcoceras; species Dorcoceras hygrometricum. Next base: position 596,709 of record KV011191.1, on the reverse strand, counting down.
TTTAGGTTCTATATGTGATAGAAATGCAGCATCAAAATGATCATGAGATAGCTGGCCTCTTGTGCGAACAGGGGATTCGAAGTTACCTATGACTTGCTCGGGTGGATGATTTTGTTCCACCGAAGGTCAAGTCCAATGGGATTTTTTTGTTGTTCCCCCTGTGTCGTTGGCTGGATGGAAACTGCTGGATTGTCTGACACCAATTGAAAATGTTCATTGTTGGCTTGTGCATCAGAATCCAGTTGTCGTGATGTACTTGCGATTGGGTCACCAGCCGGTGGACTCAATACCAATTGAATAGGACTCACGACTGGTTGTCCAGTAGTTGGTCTTGATGCCGACTGATAATCCTTGCGGCTGGTGTCCAGCTGGTGATTCTGTTATTGATTGATGTGTGCTCCCAGCTGTGGCTGGATGGAAACTGCTGGATTGTCTGACACCAATTGAAAATGTTCATTGTTGGCTTGTGCATCAGAATCCAGTTGTCGTGATGTACTTGCGATTGGGTCACCAGCCGGTGGACTCAATACCAATTGAATAGGACTCACGACTGGTTGTCCAGTAGTTGGTCTTGATGCCGACTGATAATTCCTTGCGGCTGGTTGTCCAGCTGGTGATTCTGTTATTGATTGATGTGTGCTCCCAGCTGGTGAAACTTCTGGTCGAGAAGCATCTTGATCCTTTATCGCTTCATTTCCAGCAGCTGGTGTACTAGTAGGACACTGATCCTGTGGCTGATCCATGTTAGTTAAATCAATAACAGCTGGATTACCTGTCATGTCCTGTTGATCATTGTTGTGCGTTATGACCACTGCTGGTTGTTCCCCCTCAGCTGATTGTCTTTGTGGCACGTCGTCGTCTGATTCTTCAAGACTTGTTGACTCCAGACGTGAACACAAATCATGTAGGCTTGCAGCTGAATTGGATTTGAAGCTTGTTTCATCGAAAACCACATGAGCGGATTACTCAACAGTTAAACTTCTGTTGTTGAAGACTCTGTATGCTTTGCTCACTGCAGAATAGCCTAGGAAGATACCTGCATCAGATTTAGGTTCAAAGGCTGTTAGATTCTTCTTACCATTGTTATGAATGAAACACTTACATTCAAACAACCTGAAATATGAAATATCAGGTTTCTTGCCATTCCAGATCTCATATAGGGTCTTATCATGCATTCTATTTATCATCGATCTGTTCTGAGTGTAACACGCTGTGTTAACTGCTTCTGCCCAGAATTTTTGTGAAATATCGGAATATGCAATCATAGATCTCGCATCTTCTTTTAAAGTGCGGTTTCTCCTTTCAGCTAACCCGTTTTGCTGAGGAGTTCTAGCTGCTGAAAGCTCATGCTTTATTCCCAAATCTTCCAAATAGTAAGTTAATTTAAAATTTAGAAATTCAGTACCGCGATCACTTCTTATCCGGTTGACTGAACAAGATTTGTCATTTTGTAAACGTTTTAAAAGTCTTATCAACTGGTCGGCGGTTTCAGATTTTGCTTTTAAAAACAGCACCCATGTATATTTTAAAAAGTCATCAACAACAGCAAGGGTGTAAGACGTTCCCCCTAAGCTCGTGACTGAAATAGGACCAAAGAGATCCATATGCAAGAGCTCAAGGCAGCGGGTAGAACGTTTCCCGCCTTTATGTTTGAAAGTTGGTTTTATTTGTTTTCCCAGCTGACAGGCTGCACAAATCTTATCCTTAGAAAAACTAATTTTTGGCAAACCAGAAACCATATCATGTTCACTAAACTTGGCAAGTGTTTAGAAGTTTAAGTGATTCATTCTTTGGTGCCACAGCCAGCTCTTGGAAGAACCAGATTCAAGGCACAATTGTTCAGGTTCCTGCTGATCTGACCAGTCGATGATGTAGGTATTCCGTGAACGTTTACCTACCAACACAGTCAGACCACTTGTGACTCTGAACCGTGCATGTGTGTTGTTGAAACTGGACTGTGTAACCTTTGTCACACAGCTGACTAATGCTAATCAGATTGTATTTAAGATTATCAACAACTAGGACATCAGAAATAGAGATGTTACCGTGGATAAGCTTACCCTTACCCACAGTGTTACCGTATGCATTGTCACCAAACACAATTTTAGCTCCTTTGTGTGGTGTGACGTCTGATAGCAGCATGGGATTTCCTGTCATGTGACGTGCACAGCCGCTATCAGGTACCACAATGTTGTTTCAGCTGCTGCTTTGTACCTGTTATCCTGCAATCAAACAAGCAGCTTTTGGTACCCAATTTTACTTGGGTCCAGATTGGATTACCCCTTTCGGGACCCAGACTTGAATTACTTTCATAGTTTTCCCAGTTTTTGGGGTCCACGAAAGTTTGTGCAAAATTGTGCGATCTATGGAGTTTTGATTTGATATTTTGATCAACAGGATCTCTTCTCGGCTGAGTCTTTTTCCATCCAGATTTTGCCTTCCTAAAGTTACGCCGCGGCTGGTGTTGAACATGAGACTTGGAACCAGCTTTCGCTTTATCCTTGTCCAACCTGTTCTTTAGCCAGCTGGGCTTTGAACTCTCAGGCCTTTGATAGCCGATGCCATCTTTTCCTTCATGACTTGACTGAGAAGAGCTCTGGTCATCATATCGCATTGACTCACAGCTGTCATATGTCATGCTGGCTTTGACAAAGCCCATTTTATTGAACTTGTCATAGGCCGGCTGTGACTGAGTACTGGTCTCTCCTTCACTGCATTCACTACTATTGAATCCCAAACCAGACTTATCATTGGCTAGTTTTTTACTCTCGTTCAGTTTGTGAAGAGATCGAGAAGACCGATTCCAGGCGCTCACTACTTGCTTCAATATTTCGATTTCAGCTTTGAGCTCATTGGTCTCATTTTTAAACACATCATTCTCAACTGTTAGCTTACTTAGCTCGATTTTCAAACTGTAAGTGTCACCAGGTTCAACAGCACTTGGTTCGACTGAGCTATTTTTAAAATCAGCATTTTCAGCTTTCACTTCCTCGAATGAGTGAGAAAGCTTCCGGTACTCTTTTACCATGTCATTTAGTGTTGTGACAAGGTCTTCTCGTGTAAATTCAACATTGGAAAAGTTGAATACCTCGTCATCAGCCATCTGGTCAGCCATGAGACAATAAACTTCCTCCTGTTCACTGTCACTTGAAGATGAACTGCTGCTGGATGAGTCTGAGTCAGTATCCGCCCAGCTCTTGGTGCTTTCCTCAGCCACCAACACCTTGCGGTCATGTTTGCGACTGGATCTTTTGTCTCCTCTTGGTCTCATCCTTCTGTTTTTTGACCTTTCTTTGAATTTGTCTTTGGATTTGTCCTTAGATCTTTCGACAATTCTTTCATCAGCTTCCTCATCTCTCTTGTATCGCTCTTCTTTCTTGTCATCTCGTCTGTATTTTTCATCCTTCCTGGGTCTGTTGCAATCAGCTGCAAAATGACCTGGACGATCACAGTTGTAATATTTCATATCAGATACACCTTTATCATTTTTATAGCTATTGTAATGAGATGAAGGGTTGAAGGATCTTCTCATGAATTTCCCAAACTTCTTTACGAAGAGGGACATGGCATCGTCACTGAGCTGGTCGGCAGACTTGCTAGTGCTGGGAGAGCACTGTTCAGTAGTTGTATTTGCTGCCAAAGCTTTCGTCGGCTGGAATGTGGAGGGACCAGCTTCTGCTCTTGTCTCCAACTCAAACTCATAGGCTTTCAAGTTGGAAAACAGATTGTGCAACTCCAGCTTGTTCAAATCTTTTGATTCCCTCATCGCCATTGTCTTCACGTCCCACTCCTTGGGTAACGTCCTCATGACCTTCAGTGCCAACTCTCTGTTACTGTATTCTTTCCCAAGGCTGTTCAACTCTATGACAATTGCACTGAATATCGTCGAACTCAGTCATGGTCTCTCCATCCTTCATCTTGATGGATTTGTACTTTTGCTGAGTGACTGTTAACTTGTTTTCTTTTGTCTCGTCACTTCCTTCACATATCTGGGTTAGCTTCTCCCATATGTCTTTAGCAGTAGGACAATTCTTGATCTTGCTGAACATGTTCTTGTCTTTGTCCAGCGTCTTGAATAGTATGTCCTTTGGCACGTTGTCTAGGTTCGCCTTTTTCTTGTCCTCATTGGTATATTCGTGTTTACTCTTTCCCAAGAACTGAGGCTCGCCGCTGGTTATCGTAACAGCCAGATTTGGCTTCATTATTTTCAATGGTCCTTCTGTGATGACATACCACATATCATCATCTATAGCTGCTAGATGCTCTTGCATCCGAATCTTCCAATCATCATACTCTTCCCTCGAAAACAAAGAAATCTTGTTGTGAGAGATCGACGTATTGAGATATAGTAAAGCACGAAAAATAACTGTTCAATAACTGAGATCGCAGGCTCTGATACCAATTGATGGTCCCAGAAATAGGATCATATATGTATAGGAGTTCAGAAGGGGGGGGGGGTTGAATGAACTCCTCGGATTTTAAATTTTCGTTTAAAAGTTTTACTACCACTGCTAAACTTAAGTCCGAGTTACCAGACTTAATGATCTCAGTTTAATGCAAATCTCTCGGCTAACAAAAATAGTGCGGAAAGAAGCCGATCGATTTGTGAACAGACAAAAAATAAATAACTTGCGGAATATAAAAGATAAGAGTCAGAAATTTGTTTCTGGAAGTTCGGATATAAATATCCTACGTCTCACATTCTTCCTCTTCGGAAGGTATCACTAGAAGATTTGATTTTTACAGGTCTTCTGCACACACCCAGTCACCGAGCCTCGCTCAAAGTGAACTCCAAGTATCTCCACAACAATCCACGCAGACGCAGCTGCTGGTTTACAACACTTTGTAATATTTTCAAACGGCTTTTAAGAGCACGTTTGTTACAGACTCGATAATGATAATAACAATGAATACAGTAATTTGAGTGCTGTAAAATCCTCTGGTTTCTAAACAAAGAAACACGATTCAACAATGTGAACCAGAGGAAGACTCGAAGATTTTTCTATGAAGATCAACGTTTTTGTTCTTCGAGTGTTTCAGCTTTTGAAAGATAACTTCAATGTGTGAAAAGCTCTGGGAGTATTTTGACATTGTGACCGCAAGATAATAAGAGTGAAGAATTCTTTCTTCATTCCAGCTTCTGCTATTTATAGTCTTCGTTCTCAACGGTCATTAACTTCTCCAAAGGAAATAAATCCCATTTGAATTTCTGTCAAATTTGTACACCGTAATTCCTGCTCCACTAAGAGGCAAGTCGCACAATGTCAGAACAAATTTGGCCTTGTTACATATTTGTGCAAACGCCGTAAACCGCTATCTGAGATAGTGTACTATTTACCAAGAATAGTACTGATACTGTTCCCTCAATTAATGGCATATGTACGATTCAATCTTCGCCATTGATTTCTTCTGATATGAACGTTTGAATCGATTCATAGTTTGCACAACAGCTGATGGCTTGAACAATTGAAAGAATACATCGGCTGATTACTTCATCGCCTGATAATATGCATCAGCTGATCGCTTGAAATATTTTACTTTAAAAAGTATCGGCTGGTCCAAGATCACTGTAGCTATCTGCTGGTAATTACACTGAGACTGTCGACTGATAATATAAACCATCGACTGATTTTTAGCGCTAGTTCAAACGCTGTCGTTTTAACTTATTCGAACGACATCGTTTTGCTATCGCTAACGTCAAGTACCATCGACTGGTTAATCGCACTACTGTAGCTATCTGTTGATTCTTCTGAAAAGGTGTATCTGCTGAATTACCAGCGGGTGAATATACGCAAACACCAACGGCTGAATTTTACAGTTAGTCCAAAACGCCGTCGTTTCATCATAAACAAACGCTGTCGTTTTGTCTTAGTAAAACGCTGTCGTTTTGTCTTAAACAAACGCTGTCGTTTTGCAATTCTTAATGAAACACGCTATCTTCCAAATTCTTGTGCCTGCTGATTACCCTGGAAGAATTCACCTGCTGATTTTTCTGAATACTTCACCTGCTGATTTCTAACCAACGGCTGAATTTATCCCAACAAACCAATGGCTGTTCCAGTACCAGAAACTGATAACCTGTAATTAAACAACCTACGAAGTAATCTCGAAATTCAACATTTAAAATCTATCTTGTGAATAATCCAACTATTGAAGATAAACCCGTCGACTGAAAATGTTCTCCTGTTAATTCACCGGCTGATTCTCCAGTAGTAACTAGTCCCATTTTGTTATCACCAAAACTAATAAATTTTATCCTAACAGTCTAGTATTAGGATAAGTTCCAATTTCAACTTAAGACTAGGTTCTTTTGGGCTTAGAAGTAGTGGGTGTTGGAGTGCAATAATTGCCCATGCTAGGTAGAGCGATCGAACCGTGGCGCTTGTGTTGCTATACGGTTTAAAAGATTGGAGTTGCACCGTTACCACCAGCTATAACTTTTGGTAAAGCGTCAAGCGCTCGGTCCTACAATTGGTATCAGAGCCAAGGTCACGGGTTCGATTTCCATTGATTCCAAGGAGTGCAATTATTGGGAGGGGGATTGTTGGAGTGCAATAATTGTCCCTGCTAGGTACAGCGATCGAACCGTGGCGCTTGTGTTGCTATATGGTTTAAAAGATTGGAGTTGCACCGTTACCACCAGCTATAGCTTTTGGTAAAGCGGCAAGCGCTCGGTCCTACAGTGGGCCAGGCACCTGAACCAGTCCTTGACCGGAGTAGAAAATGTTGTAGCCCGTGAATATATATTTAATTATATATGTAGTATGTTATGTATGATAATGTTTTAAATGAAGGAATTAAATATATATTGACGGGCTAAGCTTTTAAATTTCATGTTTGAAGGAAATGCATGCATCATGAGAATTTATGAAACGTTAAAGACATGTTTTTATTAAGAAAACCCGAGGGATTGAAGTGACTTGTAGCAAGTTTAATGATGGGAGCTAGTCGGGATACGGGCCCGAGGATCCCCTGTTTTAATGTATTACGGGCCTATAGATCCATATGATCACGACGTGGTGAAGTGGCATAGAGGTGTGTGGTATCCCAAGGTAAGGTCGGGTGAACCGCATCGTCACGTACGTTGGTTCTTTCGATTGATCAATCATACGCACGCTCACATTTCACATATACGAATGATACGTTGTTATATTACGTTACGTCATGCCTTATTATGTATGCTATATGATTATGATACGTTACGACTATGTTACGAACCATGTTTTTGGACATCCATGCATGCATGTTTTAATGTTATTTTTATTATACGTATGTGCTTGCATGTGGTCTTATTAGTATGTACTTTGCTATTTTAAAAGATAGAGCATGCTGGGCCTTTGGGCTCACTAGGTTTAAATTGTGCAGGTGAGACTGCTGATGTCAGGCCTCGTGCTAACATCAGAGATAAACCACGCAAAAAAAAATGGAAACAACTAAAAAGTGGTTAAAATTTTTGCTTTTGGCCTGACGGTTTAAAACAATAAAATTTAAAATACGGCAATACTCAAAATATATCCCAGTTACACAACAAGCAACAGCTACAAGCCAAAGTAAAACAGTACAGCATAAAACATGCATCGAGTACCTGACAACAACCACAACTGAATACGACAGAGCACAGGGCATCCTTCGGCTAACAGTACCGATACATATATATACTATACTAACTGGGACACTCTAACCACCTCCTGGGGCACCTCCAGCTGGAATAAACCACGACCAGCTGTAAAACCTGGAGTCCCTGAAAACAAACACAGACAACAAAACAAACCAAGCCCCAGAGGGACATGGGGTCAAACCTCAGTACGGAGAGCAACTGAAACAGCTAAAGAAACAGCATAAGATAAAATGCAGATGCTATGCATGAGACACCAGAACACTGGTGTGTGTACAAGAATACGAGAATTACCCGCTCGTCTTTACACCACACCAGAATACCAGATGCATCAAACAACTCTACCTTCCGTTGCCCAACCCATGAACTGTGGTAGTTAACCACTCGGCGCATGAGGGCTAACAGATCGCAGCTGGGAGATGAGAGTGCGGTATTGCCGCTCGCCCTCGCATCCTGGTAATAAACGAACAGCAACAACAAAGCACAATGCAACAAGATCTGAAATGACGTGAATTTATGCATGTATGCAATGGCTGATTAACACATAACACACAGCAAGCATACCAGCAACCTCACATTAAATCCTACGCCAATTCCAATCTATAAAAAGCTCAAATCCGTACCTCGATTCTGTTCAACAATTACCACACACGAAGTCCCGAGAAATCTGGTATGAAACTTGCTAAACAACGCACGCATAAATCTCAGGAACTACACATAATTCACGGCCTGGGGGCAACAACTCAACCAGCAATTATTCGACCAATCTAACTCAATAGGAAGCTCTAAATAAGGCTAAGAGTAAGATCTCATCGAATAATCGAAGCGCTACCTGAAACTACACGAACGCACACACGAAGTCCCGAGAAATCTGGTATGAAACTTGCTAAACAACGCACGCATAAATCTCAGGAACTACACATAATTCACGGCCTGGGGGCAACAACTCAACCAGCAATTATTCGACCAATCTAACTCAATAGGAAGCTCTAAATAAGGCTAAGAGTAAGATCTCATCGAATAATCGAAGCGCTACCTGAAACTACACGAACGCACGAACGAGGAAGCTACTTCGCGATCTGCTACCAACCAACTACCGCTTCCAAAAGTGGTATCAAACGAAGCACTGAAGCAAGAGGAGTCCAAAGCTCCAACTCTCACTTCCAAAAGATCTGTCTATCACCGGGAAATGACGAAAAACCACCGCGATGAACAGTACTTAGGGTTCACGACAGAGAATGGCAATCGGGAAAAATATTCTAAGTATGGGATCTGTTACTAATTCGAAGACCAAGTCTTCTATTAAATACGCTTCTCAACAGCTGATAGAAAAAGGAACAGATTACACCGATAAAAACAGTTGTCATCGTTGTTATCTCAACCAACAGCTGATCGAACCAACAGCTGAATCTCTCAAACAACGCTAACGCTAAACGGCGTCGCACCAACTTAACCAAACAACGTTGCAGAGGGACACGTCACCTCGCTACCAATAGCTGATCAACAAACCAGCAGCTGGATAAAACAACGCATCAAATCCCTCAACAGTAGATGTCTATCGCGACCAACAGCTGACGCTAAACACCCAAAACGCTGTCGTTCCAACTTATCAAAACGATGTATTTTTGATACCCACTAAGAAACACGCTAGCGAAACCTACAGCTGGTTCCTGTTCACAAAACATCGTCGCTTCAGAATCCCTTAGCGCTCTCTGCTGACCATCGCAACTAAAATACCAACGTTTGAAATCCACGTCAGCATTGCTGCTTCTTCCTACCAACACGCAACGTCTGAAATACCAACAGCTGACGCGATCGCTCATCGATAATGCAAAACCCAAACAAATATATCTCCCACGACTTCTGATAGCATCTCAAAGGCTGATCTCCAACACTTAGGCAAATTTGATGACTTCAACACACGCATCTACTACCAGCTGGTTTCAACTCGAGCAACACCTGATTGCGAAAACACAGGTCTCACAGCTGAGGCGTTTATCCCCACTGGCGGTGAGGATCACTGAGCGCCCGCTGCAGCTGTACCCCGTGGCCACTCTGACGTCTTTATTCATGTCATGATACATTTTCGGATATTTTATTTCGCATGTTCAGTTTCCGCAACTTTACGCACTCTGGTTTTAAACAACATTGATGATTTGATGTTTTATGATATTTATTTATGTTTTAAAGGATGTGAGAAATGTTTTAAAGGGAACGACCCATACTTTTTAGATTATTTATTCCGCACATGATTTAAAAATAATATTTATAGAGTACGGTTCGTTTCAACTACTATGAGTCCCTTCGCAAGAACAGAGCCCCCACTTTCGATGGGAACCATGACCCCGAAGTTGCCCAGACTTGGTTGAAAAATATTGAAACGCAACTTAGACTATTGGAAGTCCCAGACACTTTCAAAGTACATGTTGTAACACCATTACTAGACGGCAAAACTAGAAAATGGTGGGAAGCAATCTCGCCAACCATGACTGTAACTCGACAAATCACGTGGAAAATATTTCTGGAAGAGTTCTTGAGCCAATACTTCCCAATGGAAGTCAGAATGAAACGGCTTAGCGAGTTTGAAACTTTCACCCAGACTACAGACATGTTGGTAATATCGTATGCATCCAAGTTCAACTCATTGGGCACCTATATCCCAACGATCATGGCAGATAATACTCTAAAGATGCACCGATTCAAGAAGGGTCTGAATAGCCGTATCCAGTCAGCCCTTGCAGTCTACCAAGCCACAAGCCTTGAGGACTTAATGGGAGCAGCAATCTGAGCAGAGACTGACATAAAGAGGCATGAAGATGACAACAAGAACAAACGACCCCTCAATGTTCAGACTTCATACGGTGGGCCTAAGACTAAGCGGCAAAACCATGGCAACCAAGGACCAGCCACTACACCAACCCACCAAGGGTTAGCACTTTGCACTTCTTGCGGTCACAGTCATAGTGGAGATTGTCACAAGCAGAGGTTCATGCTTTATGTGTGGAAAGTTGGGCCACCGAATTGCGGATTGTCCGGAACACCAAGGTCCAAGGGATGGGTCGAGCAATGCGGCCCATAACAATCCAAGGCCTAGGGAGGATAAACCCAATGCTCGTGTGTTTTCAATGACACAGGAAGAGGCTGAAGATGCCAGCAACGTGGTGGCAGGTACCATTTTTATCAACAATCTGCCTGCTTATGTGTTGTTTGATTGTGGTGCTACCCATTCGTTCATATCTAGGAGATTTGCTAAAAAGTTAGGGCTAGAGTCTGAAATTCTATGTGAACCGTATAGAGTAGCAAATCCTACCAACACTACCATTGAAACACATAAGATCCATCGGAACTGCGAGATATCCATAAACGACCATTCATTCTCTGCAAACCTGGTACAACTCAACATGGTCGAGTTCGATGCCATCTTAGGGATGGATTGGCTATCCAAGAACCATGCACTGGTAGATTGTCGAGGTAAGAGTGTGAAACTCGAAGCCCCTGATCAAGAGGAGCTGATATATTATGGTAAGAACAAGGAGCGAATGTCCCTACTTTCTACTTCCCAAGCATGGACAGCCATGAATTCGGAGCAAAAGTTTTCTTGGCTATGATCCACGAAGTAAGAGAAGGAGACAAACTCAAAAAAGAAGACATCCAGTGGTACAAGAGTTCGGAGATGTGTTTCCAGATGACTTACCTAGAAAATTTCCTGACAGAGAAATTGAGTTCGAAATCAACCTAGTGCCAAGGATGACCCCAATCTCCAAGGCACCCTACCGGATGGCACCTGCAGAACTCAAGGAGCTCAAGGATCAACTAAAAGAACTGCTAGAAAAAAAGCATATCAGACCCAGTGTTTCACCTTGGGGAGCTCCAGTGTTATTCGTCAAGAAGAAGGATGGAACTATGAGATTGTGTATCGACTACAGAGAGTTGAACAAGATCACAGTCAAGAATAAGTATCGTCTTCCAATAATTGACAACCTCTTTGACCAGCTCAAGGGATCTACAACCTTCTCCAAATTAGATTTGAGGTCCGGTTACCACCAACTCAATATCATGGCTGAAGACATCTCTAAAACTGCATTTAGAACAAGATATGGCCATTAAAAATTCACGGTGATGTCATTTGGTAACCAATGCACTAGCGGCCTACATGGATATCATGAACCGTGTGTTCAAACCATTCCTCAACAAATTTGTGGTTGTGTTCATGGACGATATACTCGTGAATTCACCAAGTGAAGAAGACCACAAGGAACATCTTCAAATTACCCTTCAAACCCTGAGGGAGAAACAACTGTACGCCAAGTTCAAGAACTGCGAATTCTGGCTGAAAAGTGTGGCATTATTAGGCCATATAATTTCCGAAGCAGGAGTATCAGTGGATCCGAAAAAGATAGAAGTTATCATGGACTGGACTATACATAAGACAGTGACAGAAGTTAGAAGCTTCTTAGGATTGGCTGGCTATTATCGTATGTTCGTAGAAGGTTTATCTTCAATAGCCATACCACTCACTAAACTCACCAGAAGAACTCCAAGTTAAACTGGAACGAAGAATATGAGACAAGTTTTGAAACTCTAAAGACAAAGCTTGCATCTGTCCCTGTTCTAACACTACCCGTAGGGGACAAAAGCTTTACTATCTACAGCGATGCATCTAAAGGAGGATTAGGGTGTGTACTCATGCAAAATGGCGAGGTGATAGCTTACGCCTCAAGACAACTAAACACGCATGAGTCAACTACCCAACCCATGATCTAGAGCTAGCTGCGGTAATTTTTGCTCTAAATATTTGGCCACACTACCTTTACGGGGAAAAATGTGAAGTATTCACTGACAATCAGAGCCTAAAGTATATATTCACTCAGAAAGAATTGAACCTGAGACAGAGACGATGGCTCAAACTTTTAAAATACTACGACTACCCAATAAAGGTGGTATGCCCGATGTCGATAACCTCCGTCAGGAAATGATGTCTGAAGCACATAAATCCAAGTTCTCAAACCACCCAGGGAGTACAAAGATGTATAGACATTTGAATGAACACTTCTGGTGGAATGAGATAAAAAGAGATGTTGCTGATTTTGTTGCTAGATGCCATGTATGTCAACAAGTCAAGGCAGAACATCAAAGACCTGGAGGATTATTGCAACCGCTGGAAATTCCAGAATGGAAGTGAGAAAACATATCCATGGACTTTGTAGTAGGTCTGCCGAAAACAGGATTAGGCCATGATGGAATATGGGTAATAGTGGATAGGTTAACGAAGTCCGTGCACTTTCTGCTGTCCGTATGAACTACGGCTTGGATAAGCTCTCTGCCTTGTACATGGACAACATTTTCAGACTACATGGAGTTCCAACCATCATTCTGTCAGATAGGGACCCAGGGTTCGTATCTCATTTCCGCACTCTGAGTTATTATGTGTAACTATGGCATCGACCCCTTAGAGGAGTAAAAATTAGGGACTGATCAGTAAACCATAGAAACGAAGTAATTATCATTGCTACATGTTCTCTGTTATATGCTCGGCTGTGTTCTGATAATCAAATTCAGTTTATGAATCTGTATATGTACTTGTTAGGCTCGAATGATTTCCCCCACTTGCTAAGTGTTTCCCCAAACACTCACCCCTTACTTCTCCCACCCAGATAAAAATGAATAACAGGTTGAACAGGACGAGCAAAAGATGTTCTGGGACTGGTGAAGACTTAGTATAGGTTAATATAAATTTCGCTTCCGCAAACTTTGATTTTCAGTTGTAAAGACAATTATTTTGATTATATAAAAGACTGATTTCGAGCTATACTATGAGGCTTAATGTTTTACAATTTTATAATTGTTTAACATTGCCGGTGTCACGAGTATCGATCTCGGGGCATGACAGAAACTCTCCCACGAGATCACCAAACCCATCTCAATCATCGGTCGGGAAGCACCCTTCCACCAGCTCTACGTTTTATCCCTCAGCTGGAACATCTCCAAACTCAGTCTCCTCTCGTTATCATACTGCACACGGTCAAACAATCCTTCCATGTGCTCAAGACATCCTCGGCTGCAAGTCCACCCTCTACACCAGTGAAGGTAGGAGGATTCATCTGCTGGAACCTAGCGAGAACCAGCTCCATATCATCAATATGTCGATTCAATTGCTCCACCTAAACCTCGGTCTGCCTCGCCCTACGGTGCAAAGGAACACTAGGTGAGCTACGTTCCTCACCCTCATCACCGACCAAAGCTCTCGACTCCTACACAACCTGCCTAGCAGCTCTACCTCTGCCTCTCATCCTTGGTGGTATCTAAGAGATACTCAAAGATAAGCACAAAAGCAGGCAAATCAAGTAGTCAAGCACATACAAGAGGACAACCACTATGACTAGACTTGAGTGTCTAGGAAAAGAATCGAGCTTATCCTAGTTAAGCTCTGATACCAAAATTTCGGTCCTGTTGCACATCTATTGAAATAAGCACAGAATTAACATTACAATGCGGAAGTTTATAAAGTGGTTAAAATTTTTCTTTTGGCCTGAACAAAAAATACATCATCAAAATAGTCACATAGACGCAATACAGACATTGATTCAAAAGTCAACAGCGAAACTAATCGTACACATATGTATATATAAAAAAACAAAAGTCAAATTAGAAATAGAACAGTTACGCATGGCATCCCCTAGCAATTATTCGATACAATATATACAAAACTGGGACATCAAATACCTATGCGGCTCCACCAGCTGACACATCACTCGAACTAGCTGATCTACCTGAAAAACCTGCAGTGGCCGGAAGCAATAAAATAGTGGCAAATGTTTCGCTTTAAGCCTGACGGTTTAAAATATATAATTTAAAACACAACCATACTTACAATATACCAGTTTACAAACACACAATACAACAGTACAACAATTAAACAAATACAAGTACTACAGCATATAACTGTATCCCACAAGCACAGGGCATTCCCCGGCTGACAGTACTAGTACATATATGCTATACGCTAACTGGGACACTCTAACCACCTCCTGGGTCACTTCCAGCTGGGTCAAAGCCACGACCAGCAGAGAAACCTAGAAAACCTGGAACTACACACAGGAAACAAACACAAGCCCCATAGGACATCGATGTCAAACCCCAGTACGGAGAGCAACTGAAAAACAACAATAGACAGCAACAGATAAACTGCAGATGCTATGCATGAAGAACAGGGCAACAACCGAAGGCTACAACCACAGCAGGGAGCCAAAGAACTCAGGCATAGATCAACAGCTGACAACAGATTCTGCAATGATAGTGGCCACGGTGTGTGTACAAGCATATGGGAATTACCCACTCATCTCTACACCACACCCGTGTCGGGGATCCGGATCCGCCCCCCGGCGAGGCAGCGGAAGAACATAGAATAAAAGCCGGGAGACGATAAATACGAAAAACAGACAATATAAATATCGTCATTCATAGGGCGTTCAAAACGAATACCTTGCTGGCACTTGTGCCTGGCTCCAACCGGAATTACAAGAACCCGGCTCTTCTCGGTAGATTGCGGTAGATAACGCCAATCCGGTCCACGACCAGAACCGAGACTCCTTCGTCAGGCTGCACTAGAAGCACTGACGAATTCTGCACGAACGGATTCTCCTCGTCGAGTTGGCCGGAA
>KV011191.1:529511-557144 GCA_001598015.1 Dorcoceras hygrometricum | reverse complement strand
TGACGTGTCCTTTACGACATCGTTTGAGTTGTTTAGCGCGACCAGCTGCTGGTTGTTTGGAAACAAATCTGTCGTCAGATGTTGTAGCGCTACGACGTCGTTTTGATTAGTTGATGCGACGTCGTTTTGATGTTCTTTTGCTAATGAAACGTCTGTTGGTTGCTGCTGATTTTTGTTGAGAGCAACTGTTGGTTTATGTGTAAGATATTTACTGTTTCGATGTATGCTGATTAATTGAGAACAGCAGCTGTTGGATTTAAGAGATATATAGACAAGTGTTGATCGACACTTATGATTATTGAGAGCCCGATATTTGTTATCTCCAATTCCAAACCCTCGTTCTAGCTACTGTTCACCCGAGCATTTCGTTCTTCGATCTTCGTCGCTTTCAGCCTCTGTTTTGGACGATTTAGGTGGCGCTAGGTTCCTTCAGAGTTCCTTTTTCGATTGCTACCTTGTTAGAGGCTGTAGAACGAATTGAGGAAGAAGCCCATAGTTGCTGCTCGTTCGAAGATTCTTGAGAAATCTGGTCTGGTTGTTCATTCGTTGGTATCGAACTTCTAGCAGATTTTAGCTCCTGGAAGTATTCTGCCGTGGTTGAGGAAGCTCGGAGAAAGCTGGTAGCCTAGGGCGTGAGTTTCAGTGCCTTGTGAGAAATCTGTTGAGGTAGAATCAGCCGTTGAAGGTACGAATTGAGCGGATTTAACAGCTTTGAGCGTGGACATGGCTGTAATTGATGTTATGAAATATGCTGATTTGATGATATGAAATTACGTGAATCCGTTTGTTGAATTGATTGAGTTTATATTCTGCATTCACGTGTTGATATTGTATGCATTATGAATTGATTATCCATTGTCATACATGCATACATATTGAGCCTGACAGATTGATTGATGACCTGATTGAGAGCCACGTTGTGACTGGCCGATAGATGTATCGTGCCTGAAAAGTCCAACGCTATCATCGGAGTGGTGACTGCCGGGTTCGAGCGTCTACCACCGAGCTGTGATGTGCTGACGGGCTCTGAAGATCACGAACCGATGATTTCCCCGGTTGATACACCGTGCATGGTATAGAGGCTCGACTGAGATGATTTTCCAGTTGATACACTGGTCTAGCTATCCGATCCTTATATAGCATGTTGCCTGATTAGCTGTTTTGATAGCTCTTCGTACTGAGGCTTGACCTCGTATTTATTTTCCTGCTTTTGTGTTGTTTGGGTCTGTGTTACCCATTTGCAGGATCTTCAGGTAACCAAGCTGGACCGAGTGGAGTGCCAGCTGTTCGATCCCCGTTTCCTTGAGTCCCAGTCTACTTTTATTATGTATTGAACCAGGGGATGCCCTGCGTTATTATGTATTTTGGGAATCGTTGATGATTGATATTTGTTTTTACCTGTATTGTATGTGTTTGAGTCAACTCGTATTTTGAGTATCGATATTTTGAATGATGATTTTGAGCTCTGGCCCTTATTATTTCGAAAAATTTTTAAGCCAGTTTTTACGCTTCCGTGATTATGTGCTTAATTGTGCTCTAATCTTGTGTGATTAGCACGGGGCCTGACATAAGTTAACTATTGACTTAGATATACTCACCTGGGAAGAATTTAAGAGGGTATTCTATGAACAATACTTTACGGTAGACGTAAGACAACAACTGCAGAGTGAGTTTTTAACCCTTAAGCAGGAAGGGATGCCTATGCGGGATTACATCCGCAAATTTGAGAGGGGATGCTATTTTGTTCCTCTAATTGGGACAAATGCAGATGTTAAACTTCAACATTTTGTTAATGGGTTGAAGCCTATGATTAAGCATGATGTTAGATTAGCAGAACTTGTAGATTATAGAGCAGCAGTGAATAAAGCCCTACGGGCAGAACAAGACTGTAAAGCAATCGAAGAAGAGAGACAGTTGAAAAGACAAGCTTTCCAACAGAAGGACCGTAGGCAAAATAAGAAACCAAACAATAACCAGCAAGGGTCTCTAGAAAAAGGACCAATCGCTGCTCAACCTATCTCTAATGTTCCTAATCAAGGGAATAGGCCGCCATGTCCTACTTGTAAGAAGAACCACGCGGGCCAGTGTCTGTTTGGCCAGAAGGTGTGTTATAATTGTCGTAAGCCAGGCCATATGTCTAGGGAGTGTCCCCAGAAGCGACCACTCATCACTAGTAGGGCTTATATTATGACAGTTGAAGAAGCTCCAGCAGATACCACGGTAGTGACTGATAAGATTTCGGTCGCCAATATGTCTACGATAGCATTGTTAGATTATGGTGCAAATCATTTGTTTGTGTCACATAGATTTTTCTAAGAAATTGTTAATTAAACCAGAAGAAGTAGAAGTAGAGTATTGTGTTTAGATTCCTTCGGGAGAAAGTACAGTAACCAATCTTGTTATTCGAAATATAGAACTTAAGCTGCAGGGAATATTGTCTATGCAGATTTGATAGTGTTGCCAATGCTTACGTTTATTTTTATTTTGGGAATAGGTTGGTTAACCAAGTAAGAAGTTGTTATAAATTTTAAGCAGAGGTGTTTAAGAAACGGATGTCGGGGATTTGTAGTAAGTGCTTTATCGATAGAACCAGATAAGGAAATTAGATTGGAGGATGTAGAAGTTATAAAGGAATTTTTTTAGATGCCTTTCCCGAAGATATTTCAGACTCGCCCCTAAGGAAATGAAAGAATAGATCTAAGATTTATTGGGTAAAGGTTTCATCAGACCCAGCACTTCTCCATGATGAGCTCAAATGTTGTTCATGTTTTTCCTTCTGTTGAATGGTAACATCTGAATTTGACGCTATGTAATCGGATGTTGCTAGTCGAATCAGTATAAAGCTTGGTTTGATAGGCAACAGCTGATAGCGTATCTGTCGTTTTGATGTTGCAACACCGAGTTATAGTCAGATTTTGGTTCCCATGGTAACAACGGAATTTATTCCAACGACTGAATTTCATTTGTAAATCAGTGGTTTCCATTTCAGCTGTTACTTCTATTATATATTCAATCAGCTGTTACCTGTTCATTTCTAAACATTATTCCTATAATGACAGCTGATGCTCGATATTACTACTGTTCCAAAGTCACGTCTGTTTTTATTTCAGTTAACGACTGTTTCTTTCCTTACAACTGTTTCAACGTTAGCGATAACGCCTAGTTTGAGAAATCTGTTTCTACAGTTAATATCTGTCTTGTTTCCAAGTATTGTTTCATCTTGTTACGTCTGATTTCATTTCAGCGATAAGTTCCAAACAGTCGAATTCACCTATAGCAATAGTGTTAGGACCGAAAAACAACATAACACCGCTGCTATTGAAAAATAAAAATTTTGCGCTGCTATTATGAGGTGCAATACCTCGGGTTCTTGAACATTAAAACAGAGCACCGGAGACAGATCTGGTATGTGATAAAAACATGCGGAAAACACCAGAACTGAATCCTAATTTTAAAACTCAACACAAACAGATTTCTGTTTACAGAAATCTGTTCGACTACTGTGTGTGAAACTGAAGTGTTATGCAATGCTAAATAAAATGCTTATGCGGAAGTAAATAACAGAATACAATACACAGCTTCTTTGTTTATAGAAGTTCGGACATCAATGTCCTACGTCTCCCCTTCTTCCTCCTCGGAAGGTTCCACTAGAAGATTTGATCTACACATCGTGTACAGACCCGATCCCGCAACCAGCAGCTGCGAGAACTCCTAGACTCAACCAGTCCTCGGCTGTCACTCAATTGTTTTACGCCTATGTGAGAAAGGCTACAAACACAGAGTTTAACGTCTTCGTGCTTGGACGGGATCTGATTTTTGTTTGTGATTCACTCGCTAAAAAATTTCGCACATCTCTCAAAATATGCGAGTTAATCTGTGTGTGTGAGATTTTACAGTGTATCTCTCAAATCTCAAAAGAATAAATCTCACACACTGGGAAAATGCTCTTCAATAGCTGATTGAGACTCAGCTTTAAGAGTTGAGAGATTACATTTAAATGCTATATTGTTCAACTTTGCTTGAATTTCAGATTTTGAGAATAAGTGAAATCAGCCTTCATTGTATTCGAGTTGAGTTTCAGCTTTTCATAATATCAGCTGTCACCTTTACGTGAAGTTGAGAATTCAGATGTTAGCTTAATGATTCAATCAGACTTTTGTTTCAATGATTAGATTTCAAAGTGTTATAATGAAATTTCAGCAGCTGCTTAGCCGATCATTGCAAACCAATTGAATCCTTCTTTTTCAACTAAAATTGTTCGGTTTTGTGCATCAGATTTTACTTTTAAAATAGAGTAGCTCTTTTAAAGGATTTCTTTTGCATATTGATTCAACGTGTTTCTTTCCTAGGCATTTTAAATTGATATATATATAGAGTGTTAGCCGCATCATGCATCATAATTTCCAAATTAAAACACTTTCCAAAAAATCAAGCGGTGCTCTCTCTAAGAAACCGAGCAAAAGCGCTTCAAAGTTTTGAAGGAGACAAGCGGTGTGTTCGTGAATTGCTAAACTTCATCTGCGATTGTGTTAAAGAATCCAGGCAAGTAAACTCTGTTTCTTGCTCACTCAGTAAAAGCATACATTCAATTCTGTTTGCATGATGTTTGATTTTTTAAAGTATGGAAGATAGCTACGGCTGTTCTTCAAAACCAGAAAATTTCATGCTCTATTTTTTTTATAAAGGTACGTGTTTACTATGTTTTGATCCAGAAAAGATTTTAGAAAATGGTTTGATGATGTTCATCAAGTAGTTTCTTGAGTTTTCTAAAGATTCCTTCGAAGCAGCTTACAAGTAGCTTATTCGATCATTTCCAGAAATTTCTTGAGATATTTTGATTTCTTCAGACAAAGTAAACCAACGTTATTCATGTTGATTCTTATGGTTAAGTCTGATGTCTGGTTCTTAAACCAACACTGATATTCTACGTTGAAAATATTCTAAGTATAGATTTCAGCAGTTGCATTGTTTCGCCATCAGCTGTCGTATTGTTTTGTCATCAGCTATTGCATTGTTATTGTTCAACTGCTGTCAGCTATTGCATTGTTTCGTAATCAGCTGTTGCTTTATTTTGTTTTCAGCAGTTTCTTTCTTTTGTCGTCAGCTGTTGCTTTAGTTTGTATTCAACTGTTGGTTTGTTCAACACCTGAAAGCCTTTGTTTAAGTTGTGTTGACGTCCGAGTTGACCGATCCTATTTCATAGTTACAGCTGTTCACTATTCAAACAGTATCCAAAGCCACGTATGTTTCTTACGCTAACGACATCGTTTCATTTAACACATCTGTTTCAATGTTAGCGGATATCCTTACAGCTGAATTGTTTCTTCTTCCTCGTGACGTCTGTGTTCAGTCAGATGTTACTTGTTCATTTTCACTTCAATTCGAAAGAATTATGATGGATCTGTGTCAACAGATCCAGATTGAATTTTGAATTACACAAAACTTATTATTGTGTTTCTAACAAATCTACGAAGTGTGCAGATATCAACAGGAAAAAGTATATTGCGCAAAGAAGATGAACAGTAGAAGTCTGTCCAGTCGATGGTAAAAGATAAAGTTCACAGCTGGTTTGATTCATAACTTAGACGGCAGATGGATTAGCAACGGAGACGTCCAAAGTTGAGTCAGTTGTTCGTAATCAGGCGGAGGCCAAATTAGACCAGCAGATGTGATAATTGCTAAGAGAGCATGAACCAACTGGAACAGAAACTATGAAGTCTGCTGGAAAAAGGTTCGAAGAAGAAGATGAACAGTAGAAGTCTGGAATCAGTAGCGCAAAGAAAGAAGAAATCAGCTGTTGGATTGAAGCGCAAGATCTGGATCAGCGATGATGACATCAGCAGTGATGTCATCACAATCAGCAGTTGTGAAAAGAAGCGCAAGAGCTGGATCAGCGATGATGACATCAGCAGTGATGTCATCACAATCAGCAGTTGTGAAAAGAAGCGCAAGAGCTGGATCAGCGATGATGAAGTCAGCAGTGACATCAGCAATCAGCGGAGAGCTACAGTGTAACCAGTTATTACTTGAAGTTAGCGATAGCAAAACGATGTCGTTTGGATTAATAGGTACGACAGCGTTTTGCCTTCGCGCTAAGATTCAGCAGATGCTCTTTTCCATAACCAGCAGGAAGCTACAGTACATCCAGATGCAAGCAACAGTACATCCAGATGTGAGCTACAGTAGACCAGCTGTTGATATGCATCCATTCGCAAGATGATGTACCAGTCGCAAGCTACAGTGTATCCAGTCACGAGCTATAGCGCCTTGCTTATCCAGTCGCAGGAAATCCAGACGCAGGAAAAGCAGACGTAAGTGAAGAAGTTGCAACCAGGCGCAAAAAATCTAACGCAAAGAAACAGAGGAAATAACCAGTCGCAGCAGTCGAAGACACAACCAGTAGCGAAGCAGTTGACAAATTATTATGAAGATTTACTAAGCTGGATGTCAACTGCTGAGCTTAATTCAAATGTTGAAGACGACAAAAAGGCCTGCAAAAGAAAGGACACAAAGGACAATCCCTGTCGGTACTTTAAAGAACACATTTGAACGGGAAGATTTTGTGTCCAACGGATTTAATTTGAACAGAGGCCTTATATATGAGAGGAACGCCATTGAAGAGGCAGTGTAGTTGAGAGAGTTGTTGTTGCACAGAAAAGATTAATCAAAAATAAGACAACAATCAAAGGGAAGAAAAATCAGAAGCGAATCTGTCAACTATCATTCGTAGAGGAGCTTATTGGAGTTGACAGCTGAGCTAGAATTAGATTTTGTAGAGCACTTCCCTAGTGTGTGAGAAATAGTTTTGTGTCCAACGGATTTAATTTTGAACAGAGGCCTTATATATGAGAGGAACGCCATTGAAGAGGCAGTGTAGTTGAGAGAGTTGTTGTTGCACAGAAAAGATTAATCAAAAATAAGACAACAATCAAAGGGAAGAAAAATCAGAAGCGAATCTGTCAACTATCATTCGTAGAGGAGCTTATTGGAGTTGACAGCTGAGCTAGAATTAGATTTTGTAGAGCACTTCCCTAGTGTGTGAGAAATAGAGAAACAGAGAGTTGAGCGCTTCATTGTAAAAATCTCACACACAGAGATTCATTCACATTCAATAGTGAATGAATCTCAAAACCAATTCACAATCAGTTACCGTCCAAGAACGATGACGTAAACTCTGTGTATGTAGTCTTTGAACATAGACGTTAAACAAGTTCTGAGTGAACAGTCGAGGGCTGGTAGTTTCTAGGAGTTCTCGCAGCTGCTGGTTGCGGGATCGGGTCTGTACACGTTGTATAGATCAAATCTTCTAGTGGAACCTTCCGAGGTGGAAGAAGGGGAGACGTAGGACATTGAGGTCCGAACTTTCAGAAACAAATCGATGGAATATTGTATTCTTTAAGCTTTCAACACTTGCATTTATATTCAGCATTCATGCATACACAGTTAGCACACACACACAGTAAGTCTCGAACAGATTTATGTTGCACATAAATCTGTTTGTGATGTTTTAAAATATAGGATTCAGTTCTGGTGTTTTCCGCATGTTTTATTAACATGCCAGATCTGTCTCCGGTGCTCTGTTTTTAATGTTCAAGAACAATAGGTATTGCACCTCCGTTGGCAGCGCAAAATTTCAAATGTGTTTAACAGTAGCGCTTGCTAACTCTTAGTTCCTGATTTTCGGACCTAACAAATTATTTGATTCATTTGACATATTCAAGTATTATTTTTATTCAGTTTCATCTTCGCAAGTATTACAGAGAATTCTCGAAGTATTTCAGAACATCATTGAACAAAGAAAATCATTAAATCGTACTAGAGATAATGAAAACAGATTTTAGAAAGAAAAGAAAGAGCAGAATGATGTTTGTGAAAAGTTTTTAAGTTATCTTTGGCAACAAATGGTCCCCAGAGGAAGGGTGAGTGCGCGGCTGACGAACCGTGTGCCCATTCAACCAGGAAGGATAAGGATTACGAATTGACGGATTTGTATACCCCTTCACCATGAGCTATATTCTAAGACTGATATCAGGAGTTTGATTAAGCGAATTGGACCAAATGTACAAGTTTCTTTGTCATAATTTCAGAAAATGAAAGAAGAGCGCGAATGTGATTTTAATCACAGCTCTGCAGAAAGTTTAAAGAAAATTTTTTCAGAATTTGATTATGTGTTATGCTTTCAGTTTATTTTAGATTCCTCAGTTGTTCATATTTCGCTTATTTATTCTAAGCGTATTCAGATTCCAGTTATAGTATCAGCTTCTATTGTTTGTATCGCATGATTTCGTTACTTCAAGATTTTACCTGCTGAGCCCCTAGGCTAACTAGTTTTCATTAAGTGCAGGTAATCAGCAGTAAGGAGCTGGATGGAGAGTGCTGTTTTGATGATGTGTTTATCGTGGACATCAGATTTTGTTCCTTTCTGATTCAGATTTTTTTGTACAGAAACTTTAGCTATAGTTTTGTATTGCATCAGATTTCTGGTTCAGTTGTTTTGTAGAAATCTATACAGACTACATGTTTGAGAGCGTATTGTGGTTTTGTTTAAAATCAACAGATTTTTATCAGCTTTTGGTTCTAATTCAGCACCTATTTTTATTCCTATCAGATGTTGTTCCGCACTTTGTTATTACATCCAACTGTGCATCTAGTTCCATGTTTTCATTTACCCTCACAGCTGATTGTCTTAATTGTTCACGAATTGTGTTTATTCGCAATTTAACCCAGAAATTTTAGTAGCGACCATTATGTTATCAAGATTGAAATTTTAGAACTTTCAATTTGAACCCCAATCTTTTAAATTTCTTTTAAGAAAAGTCCGGTCTTTACAACTACTGTCGCAACTGGACACGTCACTCGCTACTCACTGCTGAACAACTAACCAACATCTGTTTGCGACGCAACAACAGATCTCTCACACAGCTGAGAGCTAACGCAACTCACAACTGAGTCTTCTTCGCTAAACCAAAACGTTTTCGTTCCAACTAATCCAAACGACGACGTATAAGCACCCGCTACTGAAAACACGCTAGGCAACATCTGAATGCTCACGACAATCAGACTTCTCCTCAAAACTGAAAACCAACAAACCAGCGACAACTGCTGACGTCACCACTACTGAACGCTAGCACTCAGCGATGACCCACGCTCACTACTGATCGCTGAATTCAATATCTCAGCTTTCCAGAATTGCTCCAAGGACTGAACAAAACCCGATAGCTTCTCCAAGCATGCTAACTAAAAGCTGATCACCCAGATTCGATCACGCTCAAATCTGATCTCAATAAAACTCGATTAATTAACTCAATTAATCTTCAGCTTTCGGGTCTCACAAAACAAATAAGGTCAAACCTCAGTACAAGGAACAATCATAAAACATCAATCAAAGAAAACATGCAACATATCACGTCATGCTATGCATGAGAGGTACAATGAGTCATCAAAATTCAAAGTACAACGACTTAGCTGGAAATCAAAATCAGTGGCCACAACATACGTGAGAGTGTGCGAGATACCCAATCATCCCACATGTGGTACCAGTAGCACAATCATCAAGCTCAACCCAACTGGTGCCTTTCAGCTCTTTGAGGAGTGGGAGCTATCCACTGGTCCTCATGGCGACATAAATCTCACAGCAGGGAGTTAAGGTTATGAGAGCCAGTCGATACCTAATTTTATTTTCAAAATAGCATACTGAGACTATCCAATAATCAAAAATCAGTTCTCAAAGGATTCAGGCACAACATGAATATGTATGTATGCGATGCCAAAAAACTAATGTAACAGTATACGATAAACACATGTAAAACAGCTCGAAAATACAATAACAGAACAGCTAATGCATCATCATGCCACATAAGGCTCGAAAATCAGCACACAACGACAGTTCAAAATCGGTACACACACAGATACATTCACATGCTTATCTCAAAGCTATAAATACAAGCTAAATCTGTACCTTGCTCAGATATTACCAAAATACCTCGACAAAGATCTCGTCTAGAACATCTCACACCACTGTCGGCACACAGCTCACGGCCAACAGATCGGGGTGGAGAAATCACGACAGGAACCACAAGAGAGGCGCTACTCTGAACCGAAGCGCAACTCGACCGAAAAATGATAAAATTCAAACACTTCAGCTTCTATTCGACTTCTCTATTCCGATCACTACCGTCCTACAAACTGGTATGGAGTTGTAGAGCTTGACGATAGGTTTTCAACCATAGCACCCTCGCTTAAAATATTGATAGGATCGAATGAGGGGGTGCCCTGAGCTCTCACACAGCTTAGGCACCTAATCTTCGATCAAAATACCAAATTACGTGAAATTTAAAAATTTTGCCTTTGAAAACAGCACGCATTAGGGAAACCCGATTGCGCCTGAGCTGGACCAGCAGCTCTGCGACTTGGTCCAGATGGCTTGCGATCTGGTCTGTTAAATCTTGATCTGTAATAGATCAGTGTTCTTGAAAGGTTAATGCACCGACAAGTAGATCAGGTATGAAATAAAATCATGCAAAAACAGCCTGAATATTCTCTGAAAATCAAAAGTTTATTTAAACAGTTTTAAGATTATGCTTGTGTGAATGTTATAAGCAGAAAGCGTAAAGAAATATGCTGCAATTTTTTTGTGGAAGTTCGGAGCTCAATCTCCTACGTCTCCCCTTCTTCCATACAGGAAGGATCCACTAGAATATTTGATTACGACAGCTTCAGCTGCAACCCAATCCGACAGCCCGCAAGCTGCAAGAACTTCTAGCCACCAATGCACACCAGTTTTCAGGCTGTGTGTCTAACTAATCAACACTTCTTTAACGTCTCAGTGAGAAAGACTACAGTGAACTTGTTTAACGTCTCTGTTCAAATACTGAAAGGAAGTATTTTTTTTGTTTTTGATTTACTCAGATAATCTAATCAGCTCTCTCAAATATGTGAGTGAATCTGTGTATAAGAATTTACAATGTATGCTCACTCTCAAATGTATTCTCACACACTGGGAAGTGCTTCACTCCAATCTGGTATCTCGATGTCTTCCCAGGGTTGTGTTGTCGAATAACATAACTCTTTGAAGCTCACGGTATGTGCACCAGCTCACACCTGGGCACAAGACCAACTTGCACATCTGCTGCCACTTTAATATGCAAGCTTTCGAAAAGTACTGCTCTCTGTTGTGTTGTGCACTCTGTTTTGAAATCTCTTAAGGTGGGGAGAATGTGAGGAATCAGATTTTAGATTAGTGATTAATTGATTTGATTTGGGATTAGTCGCGTGGATTTTTGAGGGTTTTGCGAGAGAAATCTGATTCCAGCAGGAATTCAGACGTTAGTGTTCAGTTGTAGCGCTAGTTGATGAAGTCTGATCAGTCGATGGCACGGGAGTAATACGCCGTCGTTTCGTGAAAATTAGACATAGCGCATTTCAGACGTCAACGCAAGTCAAAGGTACTGTAGAGAGTGATGATACGTTGTCATTCGCTAAACCAGCAGTAGCACTTGAAGAGGAATCTACTGGCAGCTGAGGCACGGGTGCGAGGAATTACGAGAACGTGACACGTGTTGGTCAACCTTTTAGTGTTGACTGCTGATTGTAGCGCTATCAGCTGTTGCGTTGTGAGGAATTTGATTTAGTTGGTGACCAGCCGATGGTTTGAGTAACCAGCTGCTGTTGGAGAGGCAACGTTGTTTTGTTAAGTTGAAACGCAGCGTTTTGAGTGTAACACTTTTGTTCAGCTGTTGGCAGCAATGGTGACGTATCCCTTACGACGTCGTTGAGTTGTTTAGCTTGACCAGCTGTTGGTTGCTTTGAAAGGAATCTGTTGTCAGCTATTGTAGAGTTGCGGCGTCGTTTTGATGTTCTTTTGAGAATACAACGTCTGATGGTTGCTGCTGGTTTTGTTGAGAGGAAGAGCTGATTTATGTTGTGAGCCACCGCAGGTGTCTGTTGTAAGATACCTACTGTTTCGATGTCTGCTGATTTTGGTGAGCAGAAGATGGTGGATTGAGAGATATATATAGATAAGTGTTGATCAACACTTAGAATTATTCTGAACCCGATATTTCTTATCTCCATTCTTCGAATCCCTCGATAACTACTGTTCACCGTAATTCTTTTCCGTCGATTGCCGCCGTTCTCCACCGTGGTTTTGAGCGATTTTGGTGGCGTTGGATTGCTTGTGAGTTGCTCTTCCGAACTTTACCCAGTTGAGGCTGTAGAACGACCTTGGAGAGGATCACGAAGTTGCTGGTTTCTTTGTACAGTGGAATTTGATAGTTCTTCCGCTGGTTTCAGCTTCTGGGTAAGGAATTCCTACTGTTCAAAGCTTAGTATTGAATGTTAGTACTTTGTTTAGAGGTAGAACCGGATTCGAGTTCTTGGCCATAGGAAGTTATGTATTGAAGTTCAGATTTGAGCTAGATATGAACCGAGTATGAGTTTCCTTAATAGATTTGAGATTCAGAATAGCTTCTGCGGTGGTTGAGGGAGCCAGGTAAAATATGGTTGGAATTGCCGTGCCTTGTTTTATCTGTTGAGGTATAAATCAGCCGTTGGAGGTCGAATTGAGCAGATTTAACAGCTTTGAGCGTGAACATAGCTGTGATTGATGGTCTGAAATCTGCTGATATGCTTCTGTGTTTTACGTGATACAGCTTGTGAAATGATTGAGTTTTTCATTCTGTGTTCACGTATTGAATTGTATGCATTGTGCATTGAATATTGAATTGGCATACATGCATACATCTTGAGCCTGATTGATAGATTGATTGATGACTTGATTTGAGAGCCACGTTGCGGCTGGCCGACTGATGAGTTGTGCCTTAAAAGTCCAACGCTATCATCGGAGTGGTGACCGACTGATTAGTTGTGTCTGAATACCACCGATCTGTGATGGGCTGACGGGCTCTGAAGATCACGGACCGATGATTTCTGCGCTTGATACACCGTGCGTGGTATGCGTGGTATAGAGGCTCGACTGAGATGATTTTCCAGTTGATTTACTGGTCTAGCTATCCGACCCTTGATAGCCCTCATACATTTCATGGCATTGATTATAGCATGTTGCATGATTAGCTGTTTTGATAGCTCTTTGTACTGAGGCTTGACCTCATATTTCTTTTCCTGCTTTTGTGTTGTTTGGGACTGTGTTACCCATTTGTAGGATCTTCAGGTAACCAAGCTGGACAGAGTGGAGCGCCAGCTGGTCGATCACCGTTTCCTTGAGTCCTAGTCTATCTTTATTATGTAGTGAACCAGGGGATGCCCTGTGTCTTTATGTATTTTGGGGATCGTTGATGACTGATATTTGTTGTTACCTGTTTTGTATAAGTTTGAGTTAACTTATATTTTGAGTATTGATATTTTGAATGTATGTTTTGAGTTCAGGCCCATATTATTCGAAAAATTTTTAATCCCGATTTTACGCTTCCGTGATTATGTACTTAATTGTGCTGTAATCTTGTGTGATTAGCACGGGCCTTATATTTTTGGTATCAGAGCTTAAATTGGGATAAGCTCGATTTCCTTTGATCAAACTCGAGTCTAGGCACAGAGTTTTGATTTGATTTTGATTGACTCTGTGACTTATGTGATCTTTTATCTGTATATGTGATATATCTGCTATGAGATCTTACCTCTAGAATTGTTTAGATGCCGCCGAGGAGAGGAAGAGGTAGGGCGACTAGACGTACCGAAGAGGAGTCTAGGGCATGTAGTGATGATGATGTTCATCAAGTTGAGAACGTTACTAGACGGATAGGCGAGATGGATTTGGTCCTAGATAGGTTTCAGCGGACGAACCCTCCGACGTTTTCTGCAGCCGAGGGTGGTGCGATGGCTGAAGTTTGGTTAGATTCAGATGGAGGAGCTGTTCGATACTCTGGAGTACACTCCAGAGAAGAGACTGAAGCTGGCGGTGTTGCAGCTGAGAGACAATGCGAAGCGCTGGTGGAGAGGTACTTCTCGTATCCTTCGTGATAGTGGGGCTGTGATCACCTGGGAGAGATTATGTGAGGCATTCAGACAGGAGTATACCCCGGATTCCTTTTGTAACAGCCGGGAGCGGGAGTTTGACAATTTGAAGCAGGGTAGCATGTGAGTGGCTGAGTATGCCGGACAGTTTTCTGCACTTTTGGTTTATGTGCCACACGTTGCCAACCAGGAGAGGACGAAGAGGAACAAATTTCTGAAGGGCTTGAGGCCTGATCTGTACCGGATGGTTTTTTCTGGACCCCTGCGACCTATATTGATGCAGTGAACCGAGCGGTGGACATTGAGGAAAGTTTGTTGGAGGTTGAGGCTCCGATTCAGCAGACTACTGGACGCACCTATCAGCCTGTGCAGGATGCGTCGCAATCTTTTTATTCTCCTCAGGGGTCGCAGCAACATACGAATCGCCAGAGGTTTCGACCTCGGGGGAAACAGTTCAAGAAGAAGGCGAATTCGAGTTCCTCTGGTTCAGCGAGTTTTTGTTCTGGAAGTGGTTCTGGTAGTGGTTCTGGCGGCATGTCTTGTGGACAGTTCGGAGGAAGGCATCCGACTTCGCAGTATCGTGGAGTTCAGGGGTTTTGCCATAACTGTAGACAGCACGGACATTTTCAGAGAGTATGTCCTTTGTTGAGGGGTCAGTCTTCAGTTCCTTCGCAGCAGGGATCAGCTGGTGGTTCTTCTCAGAGACCGCAGTTTCCTGCCCCTACCCAGCGATCTGGATTCCAACCCCGTGATCCTTCTAGGTTTGGAGCACCTTCGAGACCTCAGTCACAGATTCCACAGCAGGCTCAGGCGAATGCTGTCAGTCCTCGTGCACAACACAGAGTCAAAACACGCAAAACATGGCGGAAGCACTTAAAAAGTGGCTAAAAATTTTTGCTTTTGGCCTGACGAAGAAAACATAATACAAAATACTATTATACTCAAAATAATCCCAGTTAACACATAAACAGAATAACATAGTAACATTATAACGAATACAAACACAGCCCAACGGCCAAATACAACAACTGAAAACCACAAACAGACTAATAACTATATAAGCCTAAGCACCACCCGGGACATCCTACCCGCGGCGATACCGGTGCAATAGATACTATACATAACGGTGACACTCTAAACACCTCATGGGGCATCTCCAGCTGAATAATCTCTACGACCAGCGGAACAACCTGGGAAACCTGAAAAACAAGTAGGCAAACAAAACAAACCTGCCCCAGAGGGACATCGGGGTCAAACCCCAGCACGAAAAGTAGCATAAAACAGCAATTCAGATACAGCATGCAATGTATCATGTCGTGCAAATGCATGAGCGGTACAAAGAACATCGGTAACAACCGGAGGGCCAAACGGATAGGAAACAACAACTGTGACACATCACTGAGTCTCGGAAGCTACCCGATCGCACCCAGTGGAAAATAGAGTGGCTCATCGTCGCACCTGCAACATCCTCCAGCTGCACTCAATCGTGGTTATGCAACACCGCACCGCACCACGAGGGAAGAGCTCCAACAGAGCAACATATCATGGCTAACAAAGGAACAATTGGCTCAATATGCTATGCAGATGCAGTAACAGTCTTAACATGATGCATGTACGAGTAATGCCAGAAAACACAACAAAGCATTCAATAATCACATGCATAGCAACTCAACAGATCACCAACAGCAGGTAATACACCAGATAGTTCAGCCAATAGACATGCAAAATATACACAGCTTGCCTCTACACAAACACTCGGCACAACTATATATCACATAATACATCCCCATGCCTATCTCAAAGCTGTAATACAAGCTCGATTCGTACCTCAACTCTGTGCAACAAATACTACAATCAAAGGTCCCAAGAAATCTGGATATCAACCTGTCGAAGCACACATGGCATAAATCACAGGGACACTAATACAAAGAAAGCACGCTGGGAGTTACACACACACTCAACCAGCTATCATCCTACACAACAACTCAACAGGAAGCTCGATTCTAGGCTAGGAACAAGATCTCATTGAATAAACGATGTTCTACCTGAACTACGAGATGCGCAAGCTAAACCAGCAACTTCGCGTTTCTGCTCCAGCCCACAACAGCCTCCAAAAAGGGTATAGGATGAAAGAGCTTCTCAAGAGGGGTCCAACTCTACCTCAAACGTACCAAACTGTGACCGAAAACGATGGGAAGTGCCGGAGAAATTCTACGGTGAACAGTATCTAGGGTTCGAAGTGAAGAACACAATCGGGTAAAAATATCACTAAGTATGAAATCTGATATCTCAAATCGAAGACCAAGTCTTCCTTAAATACACGCGTAAAAGCTGGTTAAAATCACCCACCGACAAAACCAATTGACGCACGCTAAAAAAATACAACCAGTAGGTGCAAAGAAACCAACTGCTGAATTATCAAACAACGTTAATCAAAAAGGTGTCGTAACGACTTAAAAAAACAACGTCGCACCGCTTACGTCATCAAATTTGCCACCAGCTGGTCGCCTAAAACCATTGGCTGGTTCTCAAATCCAAAATCTAGATTGTATAACACTCAAAAGCTGATACCATACGTTGCATCAAAACGCTGCGTTCCATCTAAATAAAACGGCGTCGCATAAACCCAACAACTGGTCACTAACCCATCGACTGGATTCCTTAGCGCTAACTAAAACGACGACGCATAGCTACGTCATCCAGTCGCTAGCTCTCGCGCAAAACAACCAGACGCAAGCTACAGGAAAGTTGACCATCGTTGACATTCGCACCCAGCTGGTCAACCAGTCGATACACACGCGAACAAAACCTCGCAGCTGGTACCAGTCGCAACATTCAAAACGGCGTCGCATCAAATAATCAAAACGCTACCGTTTTGCCCTCAACAAACGAGATAAAGCAGCAGCTGGATAAAAACACGCTACCAGCTTTCACTTAGCACTACGCATCCAGATTTCACTAAAACGACGGCGTTTAGGAATCTCGCGCTACCAAAACACGCTACGACTGGATTTCACCAAATCAACCAGATCTCACCACAAAACCAGCTCCCACAACAAAACCAGATTTTACCCAAAATCTCCAAAAATATGAAAACTTCCAGAAATGCTCTAAATAAAATCTGACCCGAAAATGAAAACAAAACATCCAAACAGAGATCTGAATCACCAGAAATCTCTAAGAACCGATTAATTCCAACCAAATTAATCTTATACAATTCCAGGTCCCACAACAACACTAAACCAAACCGATCAAAGCAAAACGTTGACATCTATCCAAGAATCCTCGCCCATTAACAAATTTCACCAACTTCTGAAGATTAGCGCTAAACAACGATTACTCAACAAAACGACTACGTATGGAATTTGCGCCAACAAAACACGCTGTGAACCAGCAAACACCAGTGACCCGATTTCACTATAAATCCAAACGGATCTCTTCACAAAACAGATTTCTCATAAAACCAATTAATCATATTCGAATTTCTGGATCTCACAAACGATTTGACGAGAGAGCAGGCTGAGGAGGCGCCTGGTATGATGATCGCAGGTACATGCTTTATCTTTGATTTTCCTGCGAGAGTTTTATTTGACACTAGAGCATCACACTCTTTTATTTCTGAGATGTTTGTTTGTGAGCATGGGTTGAGTTCTTCCCCATTGTGTGATGTTGTTTCCGTGTCTACCCTTCTGTTGTGAATCTGTGGTCCCGTTAAGTGGTGTTGTATTGCATTTTATTTCTGAGATGTTTGTTTGTGAGCATGGGTTGAGTTCTTCCCCATTGTGTGATGTTGTTTCCGTGTCTACCCCTTCTGTTGTGAATCTGTGGTCCCGTTAAGTGGTGTTGTATTGCATGCTTCGATTTGATGAGCATGTTTTGGTGTCCAATCTGATTGTTTTGGGAATCAGAGATTTTGATTGCATCTTGGGAATGGACGTATTATCTAGCTCTAAGGCTACTGTTGATTGCTTTCATGGTGTGGTGAGGTTTCGCCCTGATTTGGGTGAGAAGTTGGAGTTCTACGGTGCTGATTCGCGCTCGAAGATTCCACTTGTGTCCGCCATGGAGATGTTTAGCCTGCTATCGCTGGAGAATGCTGGATTTATGATTTATGCGCTTGACGTTTCCCAAGAGCCCAGTTGAGTGAGATTCCGATCGTCCGAGAGATTCTGAAGTGTTTCCAGATGAGATTCCTGGATTCCCTCTGAGGAATGAGATCGACTTCAGTATCGAATTGGTGCCCGGTACCACCCCAATTTCTAGAGCTCCTTACCGGTTGGCGCCAGCAGAGATTAAAGAGCTGAAGGATCAGTTGAGAGATCTCTTGGAGAAAGGCTTCATCAGACCGAGTATGTCGCCTTGGGGAGCTCCGATTCTTTTTGTGAAGAAGAAGGATGGGTCTATGAGGATGTGTGTGGATTTCCGACAGTTGAATAAAGCGACGGTAAAGAACAAGTATCCTTTGCCGAGGATTGATGACTTGTTCGATCAGTTGCAAGGATCGGTCGTATACTCGAAGATTGATTTACGCTCTGGTTATCACCAGTTGCGGATTCGAGACGCTGATGTGGCGAATACAGCTTTTCGGACTCGATATGGGCATTATGAGTTTCTGGTCATGCCGTTTGGGCTGACGAATGCCCAGCTGTTTTCATGGATTTTATGAATCGCGTCTTTAGCGAGTACATCGATCGGTTCGTTATCGTCTTCATAGATGACATCTTGGTGTATTCGAGGAGCTTGAGAGAGCATAAGGAGCATCTGAGATTGGTTTTGCAGAGATTGAGAGACTCGCAATTGTACGCCAAATTCAGCAAGTGCGAATTTTGCCTTGACCGAATTATCTTTTTGGGTCATGTGATTTCGGCACAAGGGATTTCGGTGGATCCGAGTAAGGTTGAAGCAGTTCTTAACTGGGAGAGACCTAGGAACGTATCCGAGATCCGCAGCTTTTTGATATTGGCTGGCTATTACAGGCGCTTTATCGAGAAGTTCTCTTCGATAGCCAGGCCTCTGACTCAGTTGACTCAGAAGGATAGGAAGTTCGTTTGGACTGATCAATGCGAGTACAATTTTCAGACGTTAAAGGAGAAGTTGACTAATGCTCCTATTTTGGCTCTACCGTCTGGATCCGGAGGATTTGTTGTGTGCTCCGACGCTTCTCTCAATTGTTTAGGATGTGTTCTGATGCAGAACGGGTACGTGATTGCCTATGCGTCTCGACAGTTGAAGCCTCACGAGACGAGGTACCCTGTTCATGATTTGGAGTTGGCTGTGATAGTGTTTGCCTTGAAGATTTGGCGACATTATCTGTATGGTGAAGAATTTGTGGTGTACACCGACCACAAGAGCCTGAAATATATCTTCACGCAGTCTGATCTGAATATGAGGCAACGACGATGGATGGAATTGTTCAAGGACTTTAACTGTGAGATTCAGTATCAGCCTGGGCGGATGAACTCAGTTGCAGATGCTTTGAGTAGGAAGACCCAGCCTGCGATTCTTTTGTTTTTGAGTGTCTCTAAAGTCTATGAGCAGTTGAGTACTTCTGGTTGGCGTTTCCAGCCGGGTGATCAGTACTTTATGGTTTCTTCGATCCAAGTAGAACCGCAGATTGTGAGTGACATCAAGGAGGCGCAGAGGACTGATCCATATGTTCTGAGTTGAAAATTAAAGCCCAAAGTGGTCAGTCTGATGATTTCTCTGTATCTTCAGATGGATGTCTGAGATTTAGAGGAAGACTGGTGGTTCCGAACTTGATCGACTTGAAAGAGACCATCATGAACGAAGCGCATTGTAGTCGGTACAGTGTACATCCGGGCGAGCGGAAGATGTACCATGCCTTGAAATCTCACTATTGGTGGGAAGGCATGAACAGTGACATCTCTGTTTTTTTGCTAAATGTCTGAATTTCCAGCAGGTCAAGGCTGAGAGGATGAGACCTGGTGGATTGTTGCAGAGTTTGGAGGTGCCCCAATGGAATTGAGAGCACATCGCCATGGATTTTGTGACTCATATACCTCGATCGAGTAGGGGATGTGATGCGATTTGGGTGGTGATTTATAGACTTTCGAAGTCAGCCCATTTCAATCCCTATGATGTGAGGTGTTCGATGAAGAAAATGGCGAAGCTGTACATCGACCATGTGGTTAGAATGCATGGAGTTCCTGTTTCGATAGTGTCTGACATAGATCCAAGGTTCACTTCTCGTTTTTGGAAGAGTCTGCAGGCAGCGATGGGTTTGAGATTGGCTATGAGTACAGCCTATCACCCACAGACAGATGGTCAGTCTGAGCAGACCATTCAGACTTTAGAAGATATGCTGCGAGCAGTTGTGATGGATTTCAGTGGTGGCTGGCAGGATTCGCTATCCTTAGTTGAGTTTTCGTATAATAACAGCTACCAGGTGACTATCGGGACGGTCCCATTTGAAGCTTTGTATGGTCGAAAGTGCAGATCTCCGATTTGTTAGGAAGAAGTTGGTGAGAGACAGCTTTCTACCCCTTTATTTGTGTAGCATATTAAAGATCAGATTGACTTGATTCGGAGTAGAATGAAGGCTGCTCAAGACCGTTTCTCTAGCTATGCTAATAGAAGACGCAGACCTTTAGAGTTTGAGGTTGGCGATCAAGTATTTCTCAAAGTTTCTCCTTTCAAGAGCGTTACGAGATTCAGATTTAAGGGCAAATTAGCTCCTAGATTCGTTGGTCCTTTCAAGATTGTTGAGCGGATTGGACAGTTGGCTTATCGATTGAGGCTGCCTGATGAGTTAGCAGCGATACATGACGTTTTTCATGTGTCGATGTTGAGGAAATATGAGCCAGATCCTTTCCATGTGTTGAGAACCGATGAAGTTGAGCTGGATTCTGCCTTGAGCTATGTTGAATATCCAGTGCAGATTCTGGATAGGAAGGAGAAGCAGCTGAGTAACAAAATTATTCCGTTGGTGATGGTCTAATGGAGCAAGCATGGACGAGAAGAAGCTACCTGGGAGGTTGAGGAAAATATGAGACAAGATTGGCCTCATCTGTTTGAGCTTTGACAGTGTGAATTCCAGGTAAACTCTGATATTATGATTCGAGTTTGATTTGATGATGATGATGTTTTGATTGAATTATTCCCTGAGTTTGCCTTTGATTTCGAGGATGAAATCTCTTAAGGTGGGGAGAATGTGAGGAATCAGATTTTAGATTAGTGATTAATCAATTTGATTTGGGATTAGTCGCGTGGATTTTTGAGGGTTTTGCGAGAGAAATCTGATTCCAGCAGGAATTCAGACGTTAGTGTTCAGTTGTAGCGATAGTTGATGAAGTCTGATCAGTCGTTGATGGCACGGGAGTAATACGACGTCGTTTCGTGAAAATTAGACATAGCGCATTTCAGACGTCAACGCAAGTCAAAGGTACTGTAGCGAGTGATGATACATTGTCATTCGCTAAACCAGCAGTAGCGCTTGAAGAGGAATCTACTGGCAGCTGAGGCGCGGGTGCGAGGAATTACGAGAACGTGACACGTGTTGGTCAACCTTTTAGTGTTGACTGCTGATTGTAGCGCTATCAGCTGTTGCGTTGTGAGGAATTTGATTTAGTTGGTGACCAGCCGATGGTTTGAGTAACCAGCTGCTGTTGGAGAGGCGACGTCGTTTTGTTAAGTTGAAACGCAGCGTTTTGAGTGTAACACTTTTGTTCAGCTGTTGGCAGCAATGGTGACGTATCCCTTACGACGTCGTTGAGTTGTTTAGCGTGACCAGCTGTTGGTTGTTTTGAAAGGAATCTGTTGTCAGCTGTTGTAGCGTTGCGGCGTCGTTTTTTGATTAGTTGATGCGGCATAGTTTTGATGTTCTTTTAAGAATACAACGTCTGATGGTTGCTGCTGGTTTTGTTGAGAGGAAGAGCTGATTTCTTTTGTGAGGCACCGCTGGTGTCTATTGTAAGATACCTACTGTTTCGATGTCTGCTGGTTTTGGTGAGCAGCAGCTGGTGGATTGAGAGATATATATAGATAAGTGTTGATCGACACTTAGAATTATTCTGAACCCGATATTCTTATCTCCATTCTTCGAATCCCTCGATAACTACTGTTCACCGTAATGCTTTTCCGTCGATTGCCGCCATTCTCCACCGTGGTTTTGAGCGATTTTGCTGGCGTTGGATTCCTTGTGAGTTGCTCTTCCGATTTTTACCCAGTTGAGGCTGTAGAACGACCTTGGAGAGGATCACAAAGTTGCTGGTTTCTTTGTACATTGGATTTTGATAGTTCTTCCTCTGGTTTCAGCTTCTGGGTAAGGAATTCCTACTGTTCTAAGCTTAGTGTTGAATTTTAGTACTTTGTTTAGAGGTAGAACCGGATTCGAGTTCTTGGACGTAGGAAATTATGTATTGAAGTTCAGATTTGAGCTAGATATGAATAGCTTCTTCCGTGGTTGAGGGAGCCAGGTAAAAGATGGTTGGCGCTGGTTGGAATTGCCGTGCCTTGTTTTATCTGTTGAGGTAGAAATCAGCCGTTGGAGGTACGAATTAAGCAGATTTAACAGCTTTGAGCGTGAACATAGCTGTGATTGATGTTGTGAAATCTGCTGATATGCTTCTGTGATTTACGTGATACAACTTGTGAATTGATTTAGTTTTTCATTCTGTGTTCACGTATTGAATTGTATGCATTGTGCATTGAATATTGAATTGGCATACATGCATACATCTTGAGCCTGATTGATAGATTGATTGATGACTTGATTTGAGAGCCACGTTTTATCTTGCAAAAATTCCTTCATTCTTTTAGCCTAAGGAAATTGTCTTCGATAAATTTTGAATAGATGTACAAAAAGTAGGAACAAGTTTTATCTTGGGGTGAAACAGAGTCACCTCAGGAAGCTATTCAACGGCAATTTTATATTTTGCTCAAGTACAGAACAGTTTTGGTGTGGAAATTTTTGGAAGCATGGCGGGCTAATTTTGCTCCAGGCCAAGGTTCTTCGGCTGTGGATATTCAAGTGATAGAGCTGCTTGCGGACCTCCATCTTTCTTTATTAGAGGATTTATCAAAGGAGGCACGCATTCTTGGTCTTACATGGACTAAGCCTTGTTGCTCTTCGGTGTTTGAGGGGAGTCCACTCGATCGAGGCGCTGTTATTGCCAGATCAAATTCAAACACTCGATAGTTGTGCTGGATCAGGAGAATGCTTTTGATTGATGGATTGTGGGCGGTGGAGTTTTGTGCTGATAGATGGGTGAAGATTCCCAAGCGGATCTTTTCTACTGAAGTTCTTCTTCAGAGGCAGTACGGTGACACTCTACCTACTATGAGTGTATTTTTCAAGCTGTTGAGGAAGCGGTGGGCAGATGTATGCTTGGAGGCTGTTGAGTTTTGTGCGCAGAGACTTCTACCAGTTGGTTCTACTCAGTCTTGCAGATCTTTGCAGTTGCGTGAATCCGTTTCCAGTTTTGCTCCTACCAAGCCTACAGTTTTTGTTGTCAGAGTTTCGCAATTTTGTTCCGTATTTGTCAATATGAGTTTATTCAGTTGGTTGCCGAGTACCGATATCTCAGAGTTTCTCTCTTCTATAGGAGTTTTGTGCTGATAGATGGGTGAAGATTCCCAAGCGGATCTTTTCTACTGAAGTTCCTCTTCAGAGGCAGTACGATGACACTCTACCTACTATGAGTGTATTTTTCAAGCTGTTGAGGAAGCGGTGGGCAGATGTATGCTTGGAGGCTGTTGAGTTTTGTGCGCAGAGACTTCTACCAGTTGGTTCTACTCAGTCTTGCAGATCTTTGCAGTTGCGTGAATCCGTTTCCAGTTTTGCTCCTACCAAGCCTACAGTTTTTGCTGTCAGAGTTTCGCAATTTTGTTCCGTATTTGTCAATATGAGTTTATTCAGTTGGTTGCCGAGTACCGATATCTCAGAGTTTCTCTCTTCTATAGCTTTGGATAAGACAATTTTGCGCAGTGTATAGAGTGTTCAGAATTCTTTTTCAGTTGCTCCCCGTGTACAGTTAGCTTTGGAGCAGCAGCAGTCTTCCTCTTCTTCCAGCAGTTCTTCATCGCTTCATTTTGATCAAACAGATTTTGATGCGACTGCATCTTCTCGACCGACTTTTTCTCCGGATCTTTCTGCTGTGTTTGCTGATTTTCAAGCTGCTCTCTCGGAACAGATTTTTGCGTCTCAGAGCGACATTTCTTCCAGGATGCACAAGCTTGAACAGAGTGTGTGTGACTCCTTGCGAGATCAAGCCGATATTTTCAAAAATCTAGTTCAGGGAGCACGCCAAGAAGTTCGCACTCTAGATGATGTTCACACTATTCGCTTCAACGAATTTCGCAAAAATGTCCTCACTCAGAATGCTTCTATCTTTCAAGGACTAGCGGATGTTCGTCAAGTAGTGGATGCTGTTAATGCGAAAGTGGACATCATGGCCAAGCGCGTAAATGATATTCAAAAGGATGCTGAGGCTACCAAGGAAGCCCTTTCCCACAAGCTTCTGGAATTCCAAAGTTCAGCACAGGAGAATCACAATGTTATTCATGCCCAGCTCAGTGAGCTTGTTAATTACATTCATAGGGGCAGTGCTGACAAAAAGGGGGAAAGTGGCAGCCGAGGACTTCAAAAGCCTGCGAATACTCAAAAAGAAGGCAGTGCTGTGACTCCATCGTTTGAGCAAAGAGTTCAAATGGCTCAGCGGCGAATTGTTCAGACAGTATTAGATGCTGATGCCAACAGAGAGAGTCAAGAAGCAGCAGAGAGAGACAGGGAAAGAAGAAGAAAAGAAGCTAAGTCGTTGAAGAGAAGAAGAAGAGATTAGATTTTCTTTACGGCTGATTATTTGCTGATAATTCTTGTACACATCCTATGTACAATTTTTGTTGGTTAATTAAATTTTTTTTCCAGCAGATAGTGTGCAATTTATTTTTGCATATCTTTTGTCTCGGCTGCTGAAGTTTTGTCATCACCAAAAAGGGGGAAATTGTTAGGACAATATTTATAAGTTTTGGTGATAACAAAAATAAGACAAGAACTGAATTCAAGATAACGTCTGGTCACTCAGTTGTTGTAATTAACAGTTACGCACTTTCAGATTCATGTACTCAGCTATCGGGTTGATCTTCAGATGTTGGTTATTGAGTTTGAAGTATTCAGATATCGGATTGATATTTTCAGATGATTAGCTATCAGATTTTGGTATTCGGGAATGATTCAGATGTTGAGTTGAAGCACTCAGTTATCAGGTTATTATATTCAGATATGATATAAATTCAGATGTTGAATCGACTATTCAGATATCAGGTTAAATATCTCAGATGTAAAGATTTCAGATGTTGAAAGTATACGAGTAATCAGATTCTGGTATATTGTCTTTATTTCAGTTGTGATAGCAATTCAGATGTTGATCTAGGTCTACGCATTCAGATTCTGGTATTTGTTCAGCTGTTGGATATTTACTCAGTAGTGAACGTATTCAGACGTTGAGTAAAGCTGCTTTGGAATAAAAGGTGAGCGTTTCAGATATTGGGCTTGGAAATTCAGCTGTTGGTATATTCAGCTGTTGAAGCACTTATCTGTTGAAGCATACAGCTGTTGAAGCACTCAGCTGTTGCAAGTATTCAGATGACCTTATCTTTTCAGCTGCGACAGCTATGTATACACAAGCAACGATGGGATAGTCATTCTCTTGAAGAGAGAAAGAACTATTTTTAACAAGAAGAGCTTTCAAGCATAAACTACGAACGCTTTTCAAACGCGATCATATGTCTATATTGGAAAGAATCAATGGTCTCGATTGAATCGTACAAATGCCTGGAATTAAGGAGACAATGTCAGAGCTATTTTTGGGTAACAGTACACAGTACGTGGAGGGCGTTATACGATGTTTACCCAAATAAGGATATACGACATTGTTGATACCAGAAGATATTTACAGTCTCTAGATTCGTGTTTTCATTGATATATTCATTGAGTCTGTAAACGAACTGTCTTTTAAGAAGTTCGTAAAACGTTCAAAGCATTGTAAAAACTAGCAGCGTAGTCTGCGTGAAGCGTTGTGAGGTGCTAGGAGTTCTCAAGGCTGTTGGCTTTGGGATTGGGTGCTTGTAGACTGTCTACTTGTATCAAAGTCTTCTAGTGATATCTTCCGAGGAGGAAGAAGGGGAGACGTAGGATATTGATATCCGAACTTCCAGAAACAAACTCTCGACTCAATCTCTTAATTACGCATTTATTTACTGTTACGCATTGTTCATTGTTCACAAACCAATCGGCCTATTTCCGCACATATTTTGTTGGCTGAGAAGTTTGCATAAAACTGAGATCCAAACATTTTAAAATAATTTTGAAATAGAAAAATCGAAGGAGTTCATTCAATCCCCCCCCCCCCTTCTGAACTCCTATTTGCTTAGTGATCCTATTTCCGGGACCATCAAGTGGTATCAGAGCGGGAAATCTCAGTTATTGAACAATAATCTTTGCGTTTTTCATCATATTAATATGTCTACCTCACAGCATAAGATTCCTTTGTTCTCCAGAGACGAATACGATGATTGGAAGATTCGCATGCAGGCGCATCTTGCTGCGATGGATGATGAGATGTGGAATGTTATCACTGACGGGCCTTTAAAGATTATGAAGCCAAATCTTGCTTTCTCTGTATCAAATGGCGAGGCTCAGTTCCTTGAAAAAGCTAGACACGAGTATACAAATGATGACAAGAAGAAAGCTAATCTGGACAACGTAGCCAGGGTCATTCTTTACAAGACGCTGGACAAAGACAAAAATATGTTCAGCAAAATCAAGACCTGCGCTACAGCGAAAGAAATATGGGAAAAGCTTGTCCAAATATGCGAAGGCAGCGATGAAACGAAGGAGAACAAGCTGACTGTGGCTCAGCAAAAATATGAAGCAATAAAGATGAAGGACGGCGAAACAATGGCTGATTTTGACAAATTCAATTTCCTTTGGAGAATTAATGTTACCGTTGCAATCGAAGACTATAAATATCAGCAACGGTGATTGAAGAACATACTTTGCTTATTATCTTTGCTGTAACGCTGCCAAAATTCAAACAGAGCTTTCACTTCGTTGATATTCAAAAAGCTCAAGACTCGAAGAACTTTTCGTCTGATCTTCATTAGAAAAACATTCGAGTCAATCTTCTGGTTATTCATTGTTGATACCAGAAGATATTTACAGTCTCTAGTTTCGTGTTTTCACTGATACATTTGATAGAGTCTGTATCGAACTGTCTTTTAAGAAGTTCGTAAAACGTTCAAAACATTGTAAACCAGCAGCGAAGTCTGCGTCAAGTTGTGTTGTAAAGCGCTAGGAGTTCTCGTAGCTGCGGGTTACGGGAGCGGGTGTTTGTAGAAAGGCTACACGCATCAAAGTCTTTTAGTGCTACCTTCCGAGGAGGAAGAAGGGGAGACGTAGGATATTGATATCCGAACTTCCAGAAACAAACTCTCGACTCAATCTCTTATTTACGAATTTATTTACTGTTGTGCATTGTTCATTGTTCACAAACCAATCGGCCTATTTCCGCACATATTTTGTTGGCTGAAAGTTTGCATAAAACTGAGATCCAAACATTTTAAAAGAACTTTGAAATAGAAAAATCGAAGGAGTTCATTCAACCCCCCCTTCTGAACTCCTATTTGCTTAGTGATCCTATTTCCGGG